>MNPL01018234.1:0-10750 GCA_002081605.1 Tropilaelaps mercedesae | reverse complement strand
TATATATATATATATATATGTATATATACATATGTTATTTATTCCTCTTCGCCGTTTTCTTCCAAATATCTACGAACTTCCTTATGTGCTCCTTGGGCATGCTTAACGCCGTTCCTCTGGCCTCATCCAATACAATCATCGTGGCTAAACTCGGTCGAACCTCTGATGGGCAACAAATCAGCCGGCGAGTACGACAAGCCGTTGACGATTAGCACTGTCATCGTCGAGTCAACATGTTACAGCTAAAGAAGGGAGCAATCGACCCACTTTTGGTTGTGTGAGAGTGGGCAAAATTGGCCATTACGAACGAGCGACGTCGATTTGACGCAGCAGCAACACGCACAGGAACTTAATATTGCCGCTGCCCTCGCCATCACTCTCAACATCATCGTCGTTGGCTGTAGCAGCCATCTTTGTCAACTGGGCCTGAATCGATGCTGAAGCTACGCCGAGATAGAAGTCTACGCTATCTGAAGCTGGACCAGTGGCTGAGTTACTTGCTCAATTTAGTCAATAAAACAATAGTAGATTTAAGCTAATTTTACAATACATCAGTGGGACTCAGTAAACGAATAGACGGAGAAGACGGCAGTAGAGGTGAACACTTAGGATAGATCGGTATGCTTCGTGTTACGTGTCGAGTTTACAGCGGATATGTATTCACCAACTAGTAGCCCTATTCTGTGTAATGGTACGTTAGAGACTGACGTCGTCTCAGAATAGCGAACCCCAGGGCAGTAGTGTCAAATAAAATCCATAAATTACTGTTTTGCAAGCCTAAGGTGAACTTAGTTAGCATAGGTCAGCATAGGTCGAACTCCATGACTTTGTGCATTCACGCGCACCTTACGGTCGGATGAGACACGTAGGTACACAGGTTCGGTCCCCGCCGATGCACATTTATATTTTTGGGGTTCGTCTTACGGAGTAATGCAAAAAACAGTATCGTGGACGTTAAATGTTGGTTGATGGTCTGCCCTAAGGATATAGGTAGGTACAGAAATGGAACATTGTATATCAGAGTTGATGGGTAATATGCAACATATGTGCCACCAATACCGATGACAACAAATTCATTATGAGCAATTTAATACTGTTCCCATTTGTGCAGCTCAAACATACTAATAACTTATTCTGTGGTTGAAAAATTGGATGAACTTCGCCTCGATTCGGCCAAAACACATGGAACGAAGCCGTTCGAGCCTCTCCTCGAATTTTTTAAAAAATATGTCTTCGTTAAGATGATGAATTTACCGCAGGTGTATGACCGTTCCCGTCCGACTATCAACATTTTAGCCGCAAAAATGTTACTGTCACACAAATCGCTATAATTGGCAAAATACAGTTTTTAGGATAAACGTATAGCTAAACCTGCTGCAAATACACGTACGGCCTATATTTTTTAATTACTTTGCGAGACGGCGTATACTCACAAGTCTATTTTTTATTACATTGTTTAAACATTTGATTACAGAATTGATTACACTGTTTATTTGGAACCACTTTATGGTTCAAATAAACACCGAAAGGTAATATGGATCAACGTATCGGTAGCGTGTAGCGATATAAAAGGAAACCTGTGTGCGTTGACGTTGTCAAATCAATGAAAGGTACCACGAATTATAATGAACAATATAAAAACGATTGTGGCTACCTGGTTTCCGCCGGGGGCATTTCATATACACTAGGCGTTTATAAACGATCGATATTTAAGGACAGGATACCATACTTGCATGAGCCTGAAAAGATGAAACAGTGTAATACTTGCTCTAAAAAAATGGGTGAGGATCAAGGTATTGTTGGATAAGACTTGCACGATGTGACCCGCTTGACGATTAGGCTATAAAGCACCTCATTTTCTGCTCGACATTTTCTACCGGTTAAAAATAAAAAAAGTGATTGATTACATTGTATGAATCTTTAAGAGACTGAGGAATCTAGCTTTTAATTCATTCTTTTCGGTTAATGGAACCTAACTTGATTACAGCGCGACGCACGAGACATATCAGACAGGGAATATTGCTTCTTCGGATATTTACTCCGTGCAATAGTGCTAGTAATTCAGACTGCCTGAATCAAAATGCCATCCGAATTGTTTTTAGATTGAGTACAGGCTTAAGTTTTATTTGTCGTTGGAATTTAAACGTCACCTAATTGAGAGTGGCTGTCTGTTAGGTACAGTTAATATAAGTGAACCTTGCGGCGAATTAGCCTACATGTTCCGAGCAAAAGAGCCTCTCTCAGGTAGAAGGTTAATAAATGGAAGTTTAGGCCGGTCATCCTTACATGTACCAATTACACATTCAGCTAATAATGAACCTGGAGTACGATGTAAAGGCATGGTCGTAGAACGTTTATTCCTAGGCAAAAATTCGAGCAGTTGGGTAGACCAAAACCCGTGCTTTATTATCCTATAAATAGTATTTACGTCTTTGAAGATCAAGGATAACACCAGCCGATAAAGGATTCTACATCATTGACATTTTTGTTTTACAAGTGGGATAAACTGACCTACTAAATCCTCAAGTATGAACTTTTCCCAAGTTTTTTCCAAGTATGACTCTTTCCCTATTTCCTGTTGGGACTTTTCGTATCGAGGTGACGCTAAGACTTGCCACGTTCTCATGAATTTTATAAGAGCCATTGTCGTTCTGCTTATTTAATATTCTCCCCATGCAAGGGCGCTGTACTGTCCATGCCAGGTAATATGACCTTATTATCTCCTTGCCTGCTTGGGGTTCAATGCCCGTAAACCTTACAAACTCAGTCATCTAAAACAGTCGACATTACGCGAACAGCTTAAAAAGCAGTAGCAGGCTTTCCTGAAGTTAGACTATTTTTGCCTTGCATATATATTACTATTAGCTATCATCGAAGGCTAAAAACAATATTCGTAGTAATAAAAACTAGCACCACATTATCTAAAAACTATAATTCATTTACGGTTGCAGTTGCAAACGACTGGGATGAATCAGCGAAATAATCTGTTATCTGTAGTTAGGTATTGACCTTGAAATGTTTTGAAATAGTCAATTATCGATCTGTATCCATTGTATTGAGCAAAGATGGCACTCGCTTATGTAAACATGAAACAAATCACTTTTAATCATTTTATACTTAATTATAATACCTACCGAGACAGATACACCATTATAATTTCAATAGACATGCTGGTCAACAAGCACTAAACATACAAAACACTATATAGTTTCCAACAACAGTAGTTTACCGGCCTAAATCCAAATATTTGTAGTTTTTTTCAAGCAAAAAAATTCTGTGGCAGAGTAATGAGCTATTGAATGCTCTGTTAAAGCTCAGTGAGCTGCACTTATGAGGCTTATTCGCTCCCCCTTGCCCCATACCAATACGGCCTCCTTACTTTCCAAACCGTGTCTTGCATTCAGCCTGGCGCATAACGTGGCCTCGCTGTCCTAAGTAATAGAGCGATCTCACGTACGGGCCAAAGACGTGTATTCAGTTTCTTGAATAGATCTGAGCGTTTTCCTTTTCGAACTACCCGGTTGTCTTATTCGCCATATTAGTCACAGGACGCACATAAATTCACCGTGACCTACAATAAAGCGTCCCGTCCTTACTATTCAGTGCGCCTTATAATCATTGAAGGGAGTACGTTGGCACTGCGGCCAAACAAGAGGTGAGTACGGATAGACTCAGTCCAGCGAGTGATAAAGCAGAACGAAGTTGGATCTACTTATTTAATTTACCAAAAGGCAGAATAAATTCAAAGAATATTTTTACTAGCATCTAAGAAAGATTTTCGACTGCAGATCCTATGCCCTTTTGTTACTGATACGGTAAACTACGTGACCCTGCAGTCCCATATGTGACATCTAATTATTGCCTAAGGTAAGCGCACATTACTGTGCGGTGGTAAGATGTAGTTGGTGATAATTCAAGTTATTAACAAACTACATTACATTTACTTGGGATTTCGTGTGATGCTGGTGATGATTGTATTGTAAGATCATGTGTCAAATATGAATACTGTCTTTGAGTTATATGGCAAGTTGTTTACGCTTCTCCAACCCATTACCACACCATTAGTGTTGCCTTTCAAGTTCTTTTTACCATTTGCTGTTTATGGTTAGGAGGTTGGTAAAGATTTCTTAATTTGTGACCCCTCTCAGCATTGGCGTACGACGCTGAAGTAGTTTATAACACGAATGTTCGCAATTGAACTTCTGCCCACTAAGACCCCTCAGATTTCATTATGATGAAAATGAATTACTTTTAAATCGTCTAGATGATTTGATGTCAAAATTTCATATTTTCACTCGCTCTACGTGCTTTCATATTGTTGTGTTTGCATTTGTTTCCCTAGTGATTTGTTAGATTGGCAAAGTCTCTCTTCATTCTTTCACACAGAGGATAGCATCAGTGGTTACTGTAGATGTCGTTCACCAATTCTTAAAGAGAGTTGAGTCCTAAGTCTTAAGTTCGTCTTATTATCGGCTTAGCGGGGCAAATATTACTTTTGAGCGAAGTGAACCCCTAATTACCCCTCGGACAGTGTGGGTTACTACAAAAGCGTATACCGCGGAGGGGAACTATTATTATTGGGTGGAAGTTGAAACCAACCATTACAATTGTACTCGAAATTTTAGCCTAGGAGAAATAGTGATCCATTAGCATACGTAATGAGTGAAGCGAGTTAATCGAAACCTCAAATTTATATCGTGTTTTATTTTAATTTATGAGAAGTATCACAAGTCTGCCTGAGTAGGGGTTAAAAGACTAACATTGAAGTTAAACCCGCATACAAACTAGCTCATTTTGTTGTACGTCTAACTTGGGCAAAAACAACAGAACCTAAATCGACTGTTTGATGGTTACATTCGTGATATACCGAACATGACGTATTTGATGCAACCCCAAGCCTTGGTTATACACACACATCTATTTTGCACTTTATGAAAAAATTGAGTCGCCGAGAATATTCAATGTCTATTTCATGCAGAATGACATGGCAATAAAAGTAATAAAATTTGTAAGGTAAGCAGTGATCTCTGCCAGAGGAGCTTAGGTTTGCTTTTATTAAAGTCTCAAGCTGTGGAATCATATCAATTCGCCAGTTATTATTGTAAGTTATTAGCTAGTCGTCTACATAACATAAGATCTGTGAAATCTCTTAAAATATCGCTAAAATCAAGGGGACGACAAACGAGCTACTCAAATGTCGTGAGCTAGCTGCCTGCCTCAGCGGATATCTTTCAGAACGAGTCTAATGTTTAAGCCCAACGACGAGAGTACAGACGGTGCCCGTCATCACTGTAACATCTGGAGGTCATTCGCATTCTTTCAAGGTAGCGTTGCAACTCGCCATGCCAGAGTGGCTTCCATTAAACGGCAAACGGCCGAGTGTTCGTGGACGTTCTACAACATACAGGCATAGTCACGAAAGGTGGCCACTAATACTGCAGCAACTAGTTCCAAGGATTTGCTTGTTGGGTCCTTCCCGTTAGATTTTAAAGCTGCACCATTCTCTAACGCCGGAAATGTAAGGAGGTATCAGTTTAGTCACAAGACCATGTATTGGTGCAGAATGCGAATTATCTTATCGTCAGAAAGATGTTACTACACCCACACAACCTGCTATCATGTATGATCAGGAACCGAGCTTTACAACTCAACCGTACAAAACTTCAAAGGAATGCATGCTTAGAAAGACAATAGAATTTGTGGCAGGGGCAGCCCAAATTCTTCATTTAATTGCACAACGAAAAAGTCTACCAAGAGGTCTGACACACAAACTTTCCAATTCATCAATGCATAATTTATATATATATATATATATATATATAAGCGACAAACTATGCATTTGCATAAGACAGATCTTTATTTTCATGTTTCCAAAAATATTATTACTGGAACGTCTTTTAACAGGACTACACCGTACCAGAGAAGAATTGCTGCGTGCATGCCGTATGTAAAAACAAATTAAGCGAACTTCCTTATCTAGGATAAGTTAGGCGTAGAGGCAAAGATGTAAAAATACATTGTATACTTATTTTTGTTTTAATATATTTGCGTGTGAGCTATAATATATGTCGCCGTAACGGCAAATGCACGGCACCGTTGAGCCGTTGTTGAAATTCAATAGCTCTTACAAATTTATTAAATTAGCAAAATCAGCGTATCGTAAAATTATACCTTATTTAATACAAGCCTTTATTTTCGCATTTGTGTTTAGCATTTATTACATCTGAATCTCGTATACTTGAGAAAATCTAGTTCAAAGGTATTGAAGCTACGTGTGAAAGCATCATGCTTAGCAGTAGGTTTGTTTGCCATATACCGCGTAGCTGACACCTACCGCTAGCCTCTTAAAGTACCGAAAATAATTTTTTCGTTGGTGAAGTTATAATTTTTTTTTGTCAGTTAGAAACCCTTCGAAGGCGAGCCTGGATCTGACCCGCTAATATGTAGGCACATCAATACTACATCAATTGTATGGAAAAGTCCATCTCTTACAGTCGGTTGACTATTTACTTATATCAATAGGGTATCTGATTAAATTGTTACCTTTGAATATTTTCACTCTACAGCGCGCTTAATATTTTTCAGTTTGGGCGTGATCCAAGAGTTGTGCCGGTAGCGGATCGCGCCAGACTAACAACTTCGAATGTATTTGGCCGCGCTCTCCAGTATGGGAAAACACTACTGTTCACATCGGTAGCTTTGTAGCATGTAACACGAGCTTCGATTAGAAGTCATGCGTTTATGGTTTGTATCGATTGCCTCCTCTACTTTTCAGCAAGCGTTGTTAGCCATAGAGAGCGTGCCGTTGAGAACCGTCACGTTTAGCGCCCGTTTTGGTTCAGTATATTGTAGTCTGTTGGCCACCGTAACTCAGAAAATCACGATTATACCAGGTAGTTATTTCTGCAGTGAGAATGAATGATTTTATGGAAATTTCTTCCGTCGGTAACCGGTAATTTCGATGCGGTTATTTTTTCGTGTTTTGTTCGAGTTGACTTCTACGAGTCTCGCTGGGGACTGCCCAACGGTGTTGGGCAGTCCGCGCTTTTGCTCTTTTGCTCTCTCTTGCTGGCGCTTTCTCGTAGTCAGCGGGCTCCGAAGTGTCCTGTATTGTGGAACCGTCGGATCCCTATGTGCAAATATTTATAAGCTATAGGTTTTTTGAGAATCATCTTCCCTGGTTATCATGTCAATATATGCTACTTGTGGTGCTTGCTGCACAATGGACTCGTAGACAGGGCGGTTTTCTTGCTGGCTTGAAGATCTCCTTTTGTATTGAAAGCGCAATTTGACTTTTATTTGATCATTATGCACTAGCCAACTGGTTACATTATCGCTAAGGACAACAGTTAATTTTATTTTGAGGCCACTCTCCGCGCCGTAAGTGAAGACACCGTCGTCTCCAGAAACAGCATACGCCCTGGAGCGCGTGAGAAGCATGAGGGACTGAGAGTCAAGATTAGACTAACAAAGACGATACCACTTACGGCGCGGCGGCATTAGCGAGACTTTATCTCGTCAATATACAGTAGCGTGCCTTTGCATAGCCAAACCGTTATTCTGTCCTGGCAATCATACCGATTTTTTTGGTAGGACATTTGCTCTGTTGACAATATTAACTTGTACCTAAACGCGGAAGAGGGGAAAGCGTATGTTCAACACTGTCACCCGCAGACGGCAGAGGCCACTCGTGAGTTCAAATAATGGATTTCACATACGAGTTTCTCCTCTCCGTCAGTTATCGGACAAAGCAATTTTTTGGTGGATTTTTGGAGCAAAGTGATATTTATGAAACGAACAATTAGCTTGCCTGATCTTGTATTCACTCCTGTTTGCGATGCGAGACATCGATAACATATATTAGTTCCTTCTATTTTTTTCGCTGTTCGAACAGCATAATCTCCTACATCATAATCTCCTAGCATAATCTCCTGAAACCGCCAACCGATGTAAAAAAATTAATTCTTGCGTAATAGAAATAGCGAGAATAAAATTAGGAAAGAAAAAAGCGCATTAACAATTGTGAAAAAAATAACTCTAGTTATACGACTAAAAATTATGCTCCTCTACGATTGCACCCAAATTTTTAGTTGTATTATTAAAGTTACCTTTTTCATAATTATTAATGCGCTGCTAGGCGCTGTTGCTGAGGTTGAAGCTTCATGACTATCAAATTGCTTATTATTTTTTTTGTTGCTGTCCAATTGTAATTTAAAATCGATGATCTTTTATATTTAGCTAAAATTCGGTAAACCTAGGTAGCTTTGCGCGGGCGCAAGAGTCGGCGACTCCCTGTTGTATCGCAGCCAAGTCTGATGTATCGTCGTGGTGGATGGGGGTGCCCGGTCAGGGTGGAAGACTTTGTTCAATTTAAACCTGATTCTCAGAGCTTGCTTGGTGTACATCGATTGCCGAGCCATCAGCCCACCAAAGTCTTTTGCATGATTTTATAAGGCAGTGGACTGATGCTACAAACGAGTGACTGGTGAGTGTGCTCGGAACTATCGACTGTACTTTTTAAATCGTCAATGACATACGTTTCAGTGATATAGTCATCGCACAAAGGATCCATTATGTGTGTCTGTGTGTATATATGATGTTTGTTTGGGGGAGTATATATATGTGTCTGTATGTGTGTGTGTATGGGTGTGTGTGTGTGTGGGTGTGTGTGTGTGTGGGTGTGTGCGTGTGTAACGGGAGCAAAGAGCGCCTATACAGTGTGAATGAAATGTATTGACTCGGACACCGATTCGGCGATGTCAGTGATCGCTGGCGTTAAAGGTTAGTAAAAGAGTGGCTGCCAAATAAGAAATATTGGTGATTGTGATCGCTCCGCGAGACTGAAACAGAGGGCGTTTGCGTGACATATGTCATGACAAACCGTCCGTATCAGAACGGCTAGCGTTCGAGGCGGCACAAATGGCGATAAGAGTGAGAAAAGACCAACGCTGGTGACTTCGCAGTTGTTGTCGCAGGAAAGACCTGCCAAGAGTAAAAATCCGTTGAAAAAATTCTGACGCTAATTTTACAGCGCTATCGCTCTGCACGGACCTATAAGTTACATTATTATTTATAAGGCTGCCACTTGAGCCGAGCTCTGTGAGTAAATCGCCTGTCGCCTCTTTAAATAATTTCGTTTCGTTGGGTACGAGAAGCATGAACCAAGATTACACCGATGAGAATGACATTACTGACTAGACGGCGGGTTTAATGGGGTTTATTTTTTCAATAATTGAGCGTTTGCTCATCCAAACCGTTATGCTGCTTCGGCAGTAATATGGATTTATTTGGTAAAACGGTTGCTGTGCTAAAGACACTAACTTGGGGGCGTAAGAGGAGAGTGCGGGCTGGGCACTTTGCATACAACAACGATATTAAGTAAATCTGCTTAATACAGTTTTATGTTATTTCTAATTTTGGCATTGCTAGGGGAATCATCCATTTTCAACGAGGTGTTCACTGTAACAGTGAAGCCATAGCCTTCTTAACGGTTGCCTAATCTACATTTTTGGTCTTTCTTGTCCACTTACATTGTACGTGCGACTATGTTTCGATGTGTTTTTCCGTGTGCTTGTTGTCATTGTTTGTCATGCCAACGATTTTCACATATATAGAAAGTGCTACTGCTATGATGTTACTTACTCGTGTGCGGTTAAGGCAGTTTTCTCCTACAAACACATGCAGATCTTTACCAAAACTCAGTAGACAGACGCCGTATCTTCAATATATAGACATCCTTAGAAATACATTCCTACATAAGACGAAAGGCCCAGCTGAGTCGAACATAAGAATGCACGCACACTATCAGCCCTCTCCGCTTATACGAAACGAAAACATCTTGACCGTCGCGCGCTATACAATGGTGCATAGGCCCTACTACGCAGTGAGCGGTGTGCTTTCTTCTGCCGACCCATATGGCCCCTTTACCGCAATACGTAACACTGTCCACGGCCTGTGCCAAGCAGATAATATCCTCGGGTTTGCTAGCCCAGACAGAGGCTTGTTCGTCTCGGGGCTTCCTCGGCAATACCACAGTGGCAATGCTTCACCATGTAACTTCTGTTTGTGACCAAACCGGAGCGCCGGTTCTGGAATGCCAATGCTTTACGGAAGGAGAGAGCTTCAGATGATATTCCAGAGGTGAGCGTAAAGAAGCAAGGAATAGGAGAACTGACAGAACACAGGAAAGGCATCCTAAGCCGGTGTGGTGCCTGTGCGAGTATCGTTTGGAATGTGCATTTTTGCCGTCAAACGTCAAAGTACGTGAAAATAATGTATTTCGTGCAAAACCGAAGGTGATACATAGAAGTAAAGTCAAAGTCGAAAGTACATAAACGCGCAAATACATAAAACTAATCTGGTCTTCCAACATGGTGGTTCAACTGGTTCGACTTGTTTGTTACGCGATGATTCACCAACTCCAGTAATGCTCCACAAAATTCATAGTCTATATGGACATAGGCATTCTTTTACAGATACCTTTCCATATTAAAGCTTTGTGTTTTCTGCCATCGCGCTGCTACAAACGTAAACCAATGAGATGTTCACTCTTCGCAGCTGTGACTAGCTATGCAAAAGAATTCACCGTTGAAAAATTCTGCCACGTTAGCCCGACAAAACAAAGGGCAAATTCTTATAAAATCAAGAACGCATCAAATCATTCACGGAGTGAATTTCTGACAACATTAAGTAGGCTGAATTTGTCTATTATATATATATATATACATATATATATATATATATATATATA
>MNPL01018233.1:10742-29320 GCA_002081605.1 Tropilaelaps mercedesae | reverse complement strand
ATATATATATATATATATATATATATATATATATGCGATTTGATTAAATATATACATCGTTAGTGTGCTTTTTAAACAACTTATGTCTTTAGAAATCGGACGACGGGCAGACCTTTCACAATGTCTGCACCCGATTTTCTTTTATGAACTGCCTAACTCCTCATCTACAGAAATATTCTCTTGGTAGACCACATGTTCGGTCATCGTGTCCATGAAGTTACTTGTTCATAACGAAATAACTGGTTTGTAGCTGATGTTGATGTCGACTTGATAGCCATCATACTCACGGAACATAGCTGAAGGTGGCTACCACACAAGTATACAATTCATCAGCACGTTGGAGCAAATCTGTGTAAAGCGTTTCGCTCAAATTATAATGTGCATTTACATTAAACAGCTCGTTCACCCTCTACTTCGGAAACCAGAAGTTCCGAAGCTAGGCCGAACAAAGCGAGTGCCTTGAATGTCCTGATTTCGCCGGTCCGATCGGCTCAGGCGGAGTTTAGTGCTCCTCCGAATCGCATGCCCGTTTTTTCGTCGCCCTCCCCTTCTCCAACGAAGCGCACCCGACTGACTACGGTTTCACGAACACTGAACGCCCGTACTCACTTTATACAATGCTCGTTTGTATCTGTGATGAGCGTCTCTCGTACCGCAATCGTTAATGGCGACTCGGAATAAATGGTGAGAGCTCACTATGTTTTCATAAAGGACAACAAAAGCTTGACTTGAGTGCGACAGCCGCTCGGCAGTGTTTTCGCGTTTGGTTGGTAAACTCGTCCGAGACTTGAGCAACCCTTTGGCTTGAACGGCTAGTAGGAACATACACAACCGTCAGGAGCGTGCACTTTGTATGTGCCAAGTGGCATTCGCAAGACAGCTCCGCGAAACACAAGACTTATCTGTGCATCTAGGGGCTAGCTGTCTTCTGCATCGATCCTTCTGCAGATCCTTCTTCAGTACTCTTCGAGCTCGTCTTCTTCTGGACCTTCGTCGTCGGCCTCCGGCACCTGGAAACGGAAACAAGGTGTCGTTACGTCGTCTTTGCGTAATCGAATCGATTCATTCTAAACGGATGAAGGCAAGCCGGTTTCTCAGCGTTTTTCTGACTGACTTTTGCAGGTTTCGGCAGACAGCTACTTCCGAAAAATTGATCTATCAATACATACAAGTGGTACAGGAGCTGATTGGTTCCAGGATGGATAGGTACCGCCCGGCCAGCCATGGACCTCCGACGGGGGCGCCGTTTCGCCCGGAGGGGCCGGCTCGGCCTCTTCTACGGGTTCGGGAGCTTTGAGCGGTCCCATGGCCATTGGCAGCATGGGTTCGTCGTCTCCAGGAGGTGACGGGGGTGCCCCAATGGCGAAGCCGTCGGACTGTTCTGCTGAAGACGCACCACGTCCTCCGCCAGCATTTGCCTTCGGCGAGTCTAGATTGAAACCAGAAGATGTAATGTTAGTCGAGGCACGGGATTTACCGCGACATATTTAGTTACACATATGTATATGTTTGATATATGAATTGTTTAATTAATAAGTTAGGCGAGCACCGCTGGCTGACGTTGCTCTGCGAGAACTTGGCGACGTTACTTTCGATGACGTGCAATGTCGGCACCGACGAACGCATCAGAGGATAGCCAGAGATCGGTACGAAACTTACATCGTAGGAATAATACGAGCTTGAAGCTCTAAGGAACTTTCGACGGGTTTAACTACGGGAGACCTTCGTTATTAGGCAGGAAGTAAACTTGGAGAAGATTGCTCGATACATCCAAATCCGTAGCTTACCAATACAGAATAGAAACCTTCCAACGTGGACGAGGCCTAATGTTCGAAGCATTGTTTCATGGACAGACCGACGCATAACAGCTGTTCGAAAAACTAGATCACAGAACACGTAAAATGACTGAACCGTAAAAATATGAAACCTCTCTCAAGGCTCCAAATGACGTCTTTCCCATAGGGGATCCACATTTGCTCTACAACGCTCCCTGAACCAGAACTTGATGCACGCAGGCCTAACCGGCTGCGCCAGACTCAAGCGATTTTCGCCACATCGACCCACTGTAGCTGTTACGTCTTCGGTCAGAGGTCGTACCCGCGGCGAAGTCGCGTGGGAAAGAAAGATCGCTAGAAATACGGCAGAGGCAATCGGAAGTGACGCGCTAGCAAGCTCTATGCAGGTTTGATATCGATTAAGACAAAGACGTAGGCAACACTTACCCTTCATTAGGTCGACTGATGGCTTCCGCTTGAACGGCGCTTTGCCAATCATGAGGGGCTGAGTACCTCCGCAACTGGGCTTTAGAAGCTTCAATCGGATGCCGCCTGACTTTTGGCTATAGATTCACGGACGCGCCAACAACAAAGCGATGATGTTGACATAAAACCACAACGCAGTAATAGGCTTAGTTTGTTAGATCCGATTTTCTGGCGGTGCCGCCTTTGACGCGCAGCACAAGAGTCCTCACAATCGTTTGGTCATCTTGGACCGTCATTAGGAGGAAAATCGGACCGTCGAAAAAGGTGTGCTGAATATTGTATCATGTGGTAGAGTTATCACCGAGCATGATAGACATGCCAGTACATAGATAGAGATACGCTGCTTGCGAATTATCTCGCTGCTGCTTTTTATGTCTTACGAAAAAATTAATTTTTAATTGGAAGATTTCACAGTAAGAACAATTTCGTGTGAACCAAAATACTGAAATAATTTTTTCTAAAGAAGTGTACAGGTAAATGCCGTTTCCTCACAGTCTGTTTCCGACTTTCTATTTGGAGTCATTACAAAATACAGTATAATATTAATTCAGAAACTCCGAATGCACTTTTTTGTGCTGCTTTTATCGAATATATTCGTGTACCCGACAAACGTCAACAAATATACGCGGCTGGCACGTCGTCAGGCCAATGAGAACGTAGCCGTCGCACACCCGATTTATTTATGCACAACACGATGCGATGAATCAAATTCAATACGGTTTACGTACATTTGAGGCAGGAGTTTTCTGCAAAAATAAAAACAGTTCATCCTCATATATCAGTTTTATTCGGGTAACGAAACTTGATTTCAAGACACCCTGTAGGATAAGGGTGGCACGAGCAATCTACGATTCCCCTTTCCCCGCGAAGTTCGTTAATATTTTGCTTTAACAAGCTACAATACACGCATTCATGACCGCATGCAGCCGCCTTGGCCGTCATGTTCATCAATTCGGGCGTCCGCCATATGAACGCGACAGTCATGCGATAATCGACATTATACAAATGAGGTTCCAAGGGACAAACCTGTTCTCCGTGGTCGACGTAATCCTTGGCGAGGGTGATCGCGACTTGTCCTGAACAAAAACAAATAAGGGTTCTATCGTTAGAATCTCGTAAGGTAAATATCATTTGATCTATGCAGCATTCAACTTTTTTTTGGGCCTAACCATCAGCCGAAATTTACTACGAACATGGTACTGTTTCTTGCAGTACTTCGTAGGATCGAGTCTACATATGTAAATTTCCAACGGGGAGACTTGAATCCGTGCACCTACGTGTCTCCTTCGGCCGCAAGACCCATGCGAGTGCACTAGGATCTCCAGATAACATATGACATTCAAAGAGCCCTGGCAAGCCTTCTATACATGTGTACACGCACCGTCCAGATCGTTAATGTCACTCACGCCGACATAGTTCGGCCAGAGACAAACGGTTTTACCGGTTAAGACATTCCTTGGAGAATGAGTGCGTGAGTAACTTATGAAACTGACTTCAACGTAATAAGGCTCGTCTAGTATTGACTGTCTAGCAAAGAGGTTCAAAACGGCCATTGCTCCCATGATTCGTTGGTACAGTGTCACTGCTTCTGATTGGATCTCCGACAATCGGTTAACGGCACTCACGAATTTGAACGCCACGAAGCAGGTCTCATTTGCCTGCTCTATTGACTTACGTATCGACCTATTTATTTACTATTTTTAATAGATTTACCGTTAGATTGTTACTGATGATCTTCTTATTTGTCTCATTGATTTGGTCCAGAGATCCAGTGCTCGTGTCACGATCGCTGTCCTTACTCGAGGTTCGTTTTCGTTGCCTAGCAGCTGATGAAGAATTCTGCTCTTGAGTCTTCGTAGACCCGCGGAAGCTGCCGCCGCTGGTAAGCCGGCTGGCCGACTCGGCCTTACCGGCGCTCGTAGTTCGGTAGGATTTAGAAGGGTCACGGCTCTCTCGGCTGCTTCGCGTGCCGCTGTCGTCTGACGAGCGCTTGCTGTGCCCCCCGGACGCGGCTGCGGAGGGCTTACGGTCGTCAGGTTCGGCACCGGCTGAGCGTGACTTACCGCTGGCGACGGGGCTGTTTCCGTTGCCGCCGACTGTACTCGAACTGCTACTCTGTTTTGTCTGCAAGCAACAGACAATTTGAGTGAATCGGCTCGCCATGGATGGTACGATAAAGCATTGATAGGTAGAAATTAGACAATGTGATATAAGAAGAATCCTCTAGATAGTAATTAAATAATAATAATTCATATTATTTTTGTTATGAAAACGTGTTTGAAACCTTGCAACTTTTTTGTATGTGTTTTGGTTTCACCCGATGCAAGTGTTAGGAACACAAAGAATAGGATAGCACACGAGATACCGAAGCAACAGATTCTCAAGGCACGTCTCCGTCCCCAATCGCGTGGGACATAGTATTTCTATAACAGGCTTAGGCACTTAATACAGAAGGGTACAGTGCCTTCCTTGCGAAAAACACAGCGGTTGTCAGAAGGAAGCAATGTCCAACCAGCTTCTCAGGCCGGCCATGAAGTCGCAAAAGTGGCCCACGTAAGGGCGAAACAACGAAAGTAGTCACGACAATACCGAATACGATAAACGCTTCGGGCGAATTTTACTCTTACCATGGCTAAGAAACTGGTTAGTTGGCAAAACTTTATGAAAGATCTCGCGTTTGAGTTCCGCCGAAGTTTTACGTTTGCCTACCTGTCGAGGAGCGGTCGCCTTTGCGATGCTATGAAGAATTGTCTCTTTCTCAAGCTGGACGCGACGTTCGTAGAACGGATTCATCCCAATGTATTCCTATGCCATATGGGAACGACACAAGGTGCAACTAGTTGTAAACACACGTTAACCTTCTAAACGATACACACACACACACACATACCAATCAAATGTATGCACTTTCGCGTTATATATATATATATACATGTACGTGTGTGTAGCGATGCGGGAACAACGTACATACCTTATACTTAAGATTATGCTCCTCGGAAAGAACATGCTTTTCAGCCGTGGGGCTGTCCGGAAAAATGCTCCTGCAGATCTTGCAATAGAATCCCATAATGCCCATAATGAACTGTCCACCTACAACACAATGCAAGAAAAACTTTAAATCCTGTAACATACTGTCTAACATCAATATAACAAATATAGCATACAATTAAACTACAAATCGTCTTAACTAATAGTTTAGAGGGTTTGAAAATTACTAGATTACGTCGATACGCGCGAATCAAAGAGTGTGCACAAAAACAGCAAAATTCAAAAAGTGGCAAAGAAATTTAGACATCGTGTCCTTACCTTTGGCAGGTACATTGCAGGTTGCCGCCATAGGCGCACTGATTTTCGCAGCAGACTCCAAACTTGCCCACGGTTTTTCCTGGGCCTGATTCGAGTTCTAACCGCCACCAATCGATATAAACGTATAAGAGAACACACTACGCTTAGAACAGTCGTCAACTGCTGACGTCCTTAAACCACCTGAATACTTTCTCCCTGAGAATGCCGATGTTAGAAAGTAAATAGCTCAGCGTGTTTGGACACGCGGCCACGAGCAGCAAACAAAGCCGTGAACTAATTAATCCCATTAGTTAAGCCGAGACCCTGATGAAAAATCTCGCTCCACATCACAACCACCGCAGCTCCGATGTGGCGTTTCGGAAAACATATTTTGACAAAAACACAGAAAAAGCGACGGAATCGAACAGATACATTTATTCTGCCGATCGTGGTAACGCAGTACAATACTATCACGCGAACGACATCTGGCAGGAAACTTGCGCAAAGCTGCGTGACACACGTGCCGATGCCAAAAAAGATTATCTGAACGACCCGAACGAGGCCGCGATTTGCAGGTACTCGAAAGCCTTTGCAGGACGAAAGTCCTTACGTCTTGGAGTGGTACCTAACAAGTACGTTTCACTGGTTCTAGGTGGCACAGCGGCCACCGATTATTGCAGCCTAGCTTACCGCTATGTGGAGCTCGGTGTGAAGGTGGGCTAGAAACGACGCGACACTCCGGAACTCGGTGCGGCAATAAGAGCAGAAAAATTCACCACGGTCGACGTACTTGAACCGCACGTCTTTCTTCGTTTGACCATTGCCGCCGCTAGTCGCTGCCTACGAGATGGAGAATTAATGGTAGCTTACTGAGAAGCCTTTCGACGGGATTTCTGCCAATTTATTATTATTGTTGTCGGTTTGCCATAGGTATATATATATATATATATTTATATATATATCTAATTTACCTATGGCAAATACATATAAACAACGAGTTAGTTACCCTCATTTTTTGTCATCATTGTACGGTGCAAAAATGTCATGGATCCATCGACCCTTGTTAGGCGCTCACTCACTAAAGAGTATACCTTGTTTTTCTCCTTGCTGGCGTTCTTTATTGCCTCGATTTTCTCGCGGAATTTGTGTTCGTGCTCCATCGCGAGCAGTTTGATCTTCTGCGGAATTTTAAAGATGTCCTGGCCGAGCGCATCGATCTGTTTTCCTACGCCGGTCGCCTTTTTCTTGGCTTCCTCGTACAGTTTGCCCGTGTTGGCCAGTTGCCGCCCCACGTGGGCATCATCAGGGGCTGCTTTGCGGAGCCGCAGAAGATCCGCTTGGAGCTTGCCGATGCGTGACATCTCCTGTTTCAGGATCGAGAGACGCTCCCTTTGCGGAGGCGTTACGCAGGCATCAAACGATAAGGGAAAAACACCATTCGTAAACAACGGTTAGAAGCTATAGCTGATGGTCCTCAACAGTCGTACGCGAAACTGTCAATTCTATGTGGAGATTGTCGTTATGCTTCACTGTTGACTTTCCAATCGTAGTTATGCACGTGCCTCAGGTGTTGTTAACATCCGTTTCTAAATCCTGTTCCTATGAAACTCGGGCTTAACCGTAAAGGCCAATGCAATCATTTCCGTTGAAGGTTGTACACTTTCCCGTATACTCACTTCTCGGCGTCCTTCTCGTTGGTAAGCTTAAGGTAGGACTCGATCTCCTGGGCGTACTTCTCCTCTGGCCGACTGCTAACCGGAGGAGGCTGTTCCTTTGGCTGTACGGCGATTCCTCCCACGACCTCATCTTCCTCTTCGAGGTCCATGTCGACGGGTTGAAGTCCGACGTCGACTTCGGCAAACGCTGGTGGATTGGTCCGCCCATCGTTGGCTAGTGCCTCACCGCACGTGTCTTTGCCCTTTCGTTTGCTCTTCTTGCCATGGCCAATGCATGTTAAGGTTCGGAGATTTGTCATTTCCGGGCCGCGCTCCAACATCTTCATAGAATCAAGAAAGAGAAGAACAGAAAATTTGTCAGACCTTCGAACGCTGAAGAGGTCCTAAGAAGCCCATATTAACAATATTGTTTTCACTACGTAGATCTTCTCGTCATAAGACTAGCTATCATATACTATCAAATTCAAATCCCACACTAGAATCGTTTATACCATCACTCGTCATTTGTCGTCCATTTAGATGCTACGTCACAAGCATACCTTGTTAGGTTCCGCTAGAACAGTTGAGCCACCAACACCTTGCGCGGAACCTGAATGGCTAAGGTGATCCACCAATCCGTGGGTCCCTGTCCCAGGTGCATATCCACTGCGAGGGTCTGTCCCATACGACTCAACGCCGTACGGGTAATACGTATGGGGCTGAGCAGATTGCGGCTGGCCGTAGTAGCTGCTTCCAGCTAGCGATACGGCAGAGACTCCCCCATAAGCTGGCAACTGCGTGACCGCAGGCGGCTGTGTATTTGCCGGTATATACGTAGCCCCGTGGAAACCGACCGCCAAGCCAGGATCGCGTACAGAACTTCCCAGATCATGCCTTGGCGGATGGTAACCGGTCATCGCTCTGACGTACGCGTCTCTATCCATTGTCCGGTCGTCGAGCGGAGACCGCCGAGTGACGGGGGAACGCCGGGAGTACGGACTCCGCGAGCGCCGTCGATAAGTGGGCGAACGTTTGGAGCGAAGACTCGGTGATCTCGTGCGTCGGCGCGGGGATCGGCGCTCGCCCGGGGACATTCGGCCAACTGGTGAGCGCCTCACCAGTGAGCCCATGGGGTGACGGCCCTGTAGATGCTGATCGGCCTCCCGTCGGACAGCGCTGCCGTGCTCTATCGAACGGAACGTAGCCGCTTCGAAATCCTGACCGGACCTGCACAGCATAAAGGCAGACGTATGAATGTCATTGGGGTGTCTGGCCATCTGACGCGTGTTTCGATCAGACGAGAGAGTTTGGTCGGGTTGGGCGGGGGTTCTCTGGGGGTACGTACCTCGGCGAAAGCGGCCTATTCGAGTGTTGCTTGTCCGTGGTCGACGAGGGCAGATTTCGGTACTCTCTCGCCAGTTCTTCTTTCTCCCGGAGCTGCCGTTTCAGTTCATCGATTTCCCTCAGCCAGTCTTCACGATCAACCCCCGGCCCGCCACGCGCCGGACCATCGCGCACACTCGGCACGCTGGCGCTCGTCGCCTGGGAATTGGCATCGTTCACCACAGCCGAAGACGATGCCAGTCGCTTTGCCGGTGACAACCTCTGTTGCTGGCTGAGCAGGTACATGTACTCGTTGTCGTCGATTGTGGAGAGGCCCGGAATTCTGACCGCGGGATCGCGGTGGCCGTCAATGCCAGGTAGAACGCTAGACGTGGACGACGAAAAAGGTACCCTGCCGGCATCGGCGAGAGGGGGCGTAAGGCGTCCATACCCGGTTCCAGATATCTGTGAATGCAAATGTCAACATATGGTTTCTCTCTCACTCAACCGGGTAGATACACCTGCATGTAGACGGTCAGTATAGCGTCCATATGCGCCGAAAACAATTGCAGGTTTCATTTCGTGCATGTCCATTAGTACACCGCATGGACGAGGAAGCTCCAGCTACCTAGGTAGCAATAAGGATGCCCTAACGATCCAATAGCTTCCGAAACAAATCCATCGCACTTCTGAGAGTGCCAAAGCAAAATTATGAATTTTCGTGCGCTTTGCAAAAGGGGAAGACACGAAGACGCACGGGTTTGACCCTAGCCGTTGCACATTCGTATTTATGGGGTCTGTGGTATGAAGCCATGCGAAAACCATATCGTGGACGGTGGTGGTGAATGCTAGCTGGGTGCCAGCCCTCAAGAAGTCTAAGCCTAATTACGAAGACCTGCTGTGCTCGGTTTGCCGTATCAGGACAATAAAAACAACAACTCCAGCAGATACACACATTTGACCTTGCCGATGGCGGTCCCGGCTGTCTGGAAGACGTCAGCGCATTGTCTTCGAGGGTCCTCCACAGATCTTTTCGTTCGGGTATCCGGTCGTCAGGAAATGAACGGTGTGGAGAAGGCAGTCTTCTTACGTGGTCCGCGGCCCCACCCGGTCCGAGCTGCTCCCACGTCCGCTCAGACTCCCGCCGTTCTAATCGAGCCTGATCCCCTCGGGCGGTCCCCGAAAATTCGTCCCGATCCCGGGCTAGCTCTGGTCGCAAAGACCTCTTCGAGGCTTCGGCCGCGATGCTCTGCTCGGCTCTGCGAATATTCTCGCGCAGTTTGACGATTTCCAGGTAGCGTTCCTCTGCCACAGTCAACTGATGGGGGCCATCTCGTCCGCTGGACAGGGCAACTTCGCTATCGGGGCCATCGGCGCGGTGAGGCCGCCCCTCGGATGCGGACATCTCGGCCCGGTCAAGGCGGTCCATCATTTCGCGTTGTTGGGATGGTAGCCCTTGACTGCCCCGTCCAGGCCCCGCCGAATTGCTTAACAACTCCATGGGGGCGACCTCTGGGAAGATCGAGTTCACGGGACTGTCCAACGGCGGCCGGCGGGGGTGGACGCTTTCTTTGCTGTGGTGGGCCGACTCGATTGGGCGGAACGTCGCATTAAGAAACTTTCTTGACGTTTCGTGCATCATCGAGTCATTGGAAATACCCTCGTAGAGATCTTCAGCTGAAAACGATAGTCTCATGTTACTAACGCCTGATGGAGACCAATAGAAAGATATCTTACGATTGCAATGTCGTGACAGAGGTGGATATCACGGTAAATATGTGGGGGTGTTCCGAAAATTTCGCTAGAGAACCTTGCGGAACACCCTGTACTTTGCCCGGTAACATACAAAAGTATAACCCTCGTGGTAGCTCGTCGTGAACTGATAAAAATTGATGGATCGCCTCTATACACGGCAAGGTGCGCCTATGATTCCATCGAGTCACATCTGGACACCAAATCTGCTAGTGAAGAAACACCGGGAAGCCATCGATTAATTAAAGAAGAAGCAGCTACTTTTTTCGAACTATGTGTTGTACAAGCTAAAGCAGGACCCAAACAAGTGTCCGCGGACAGGGTCGAAAGGCAAAAAAGTTGGCGCTTAGAAAAAATACCGCGGAATATTCGAGCTAAGGCCTCTAATGAAAACGTATCATGAACTTGTATCGCTACAGAACACAAACGACAAAAATTGAGCTTCACTTAGCAACGGGGGCACTTGCGTATAACCTGGACACTAAAGAGCCTTACGTCTGGCGTATATGGACCTCAATCGGATTCTGTTAAATCTCAGTCAGATCTTACGCTGGAAACATTCCGCGGTTATAATGCGCAGCTTGTGTTTCTACGCTGAAGACCCGGGCGGCAGTTATATTTTTGCAACCTCTATAGATACAGCTCTGATCGGCAAGCTCGAGTGTGAGCAGGACGTGAAGCAAAAGCGGCGAAGTGTCTACTCGTATCAGTGTGGCTCGTCGGTTTCAGCAGAAGCCCACAGTTGCGCGAAAATCACTAACCACGCGAAACCTTGTGTATGCCTTCTGAGCACTGGCAACTTGGCCTTGATTTGAAACGCAGCGAAGGCTATAGAGATATTAGGGCAATCGGATGGCCGTTCAGACACGGAGTTGAAATCGCTACGAAAAAAACACCGGTCTCCATTTCTGCCAAAAATGAATGGTGGGCCGAAAATGTACTGAATTTTAGGTTTTGGTTTATATTTGCATGGCAGTCTGCTGTACACAGAGTAGGAGCAATGCCTCTAAAGACAGACTGAATACTACAAACATACATCTAACTACAACGTGCATACGAAATAAACAACGACAAGGTATCAAATTGTCGATTCATCTAGACGAGATTAAATACCCTAGAAGACGGTTGTGTCTCTAGTGTAATGATCTTGAAAGCTGTCTGCTAACTAACGTATGTTGAAACTTACCAATGTGTGGGTCGCAAAAAATTTGGAAGTCATCGGTGCGACGGAAAAAGTAATTGGAGAGACCCCTGAAGAAAAAACGGTGACAGGCTTCTACCAAGGTGGTTGTGTCACCGAAACGCGGCAAGCGGAACGCCTCAGTCAACGGTTGGGTCGTTTAGGATTTTTCAATTTGGGTTTTTTTTAATTAGTAAAATAGTCCAGGTATTCTAACTCGGTAGAAATGTAAAGGGGCCTGCTGTCATCCCTAAAAACTAAACATTTAGGCCCGTTTGATCGACCCAAACAAGGTGAAAGGAATCACGTTTTTCATTTTCAAAAGGGCATCCTCGCAAAAAGTGGCCGTTTATGGTACAAATTTTATTCTTCGTTGACAGGCGCTAATGCAATGCTTCCAGCGCTGTCAGCCCAGGAAATAAAAATACCTGGTGCGTTCTGCAGTCCGTTGCTAATGCTCGAGAGAAAATATATCGACAAAAAACAGGTCTCGAGTCCTATCTAGATGCGTTGCTGTTTGTGCTACACAAAATCAAGGTAGCTATCCCGGTTCCTGCGTTGGAAAATTCATGGAGCGTCGCGGTCCTCAGGGTCTTCTCGTATAAGTCTAGCGGCCTGCACTGGCGGGTCGCTGGATTTGATAGCTTGGAGAAACGCCAGATCATACCTGACGGTCATCGAGTCCATCTTCGGAACGACATGCTTCAACTAATCGGCCTTCTCCCGCACGCTGAAACGGCTAAAACAAAGGCTCACAACGGCTATGCATTAGAATCAAACAGCGGCGGGCACTCACCAGGTGGAGCTTGGGATTTCGGATCTGCGTTTTTTTTCGGCGGCTTCGTCACGTCGGCGATCGGCGCCGTTGGGCTGAGCGAATCCCGCTTAGGTGACGGCGGCGCCTCGAAGCGAGACAGGGCTCCGGTCGAAAACGTGTCCCTTGGAGGCGGCTGCTCCGGAGACGTTCGCCCCACCTTAAAGGGCGAAATCGTCGGCGGCGTTCGCCTGCTCACGGGAGAGCGGCCGGATCGACTCCGCGAGCGTCCCCGATGGCCATCGGGCTGGTCAAACCGAGAGACTCGGCCGTTTCGCCGGTATGGTCCAAGAGAACGGTCCCGATCCGACAGATGACGTCCGGCCGAGTCCGATCTCGGATGGCGGTTGGTAGACTTCGATCTGTGCCTATAGCTGGTCCGGGCGTCGGGCGGGGTTCGATTTCTGGGCGATGCTCGCCTGCTCCGGGAGCGACCCCGAGATTTTTCCCGGGGTCGGTAACCGCCTCCGCGGTGGGAGGGCGTCCGGGGCCGAGATCTCGAGCGTGTTCGAGAGCGACGCTCGCGTCGGGCTTGAGATCGACTGCGCTCGTAGCGGGTTTCGATGCGAGCTGCCATGAGTTCAGCGCGCTGCAACGAGGGCAGGGAAGGGGAACGGATCAATTTCATTGAACATATAGGTTTTTTATTCGCAACCCACATCTTTTGATTTGTTGCCCTCACTGCAAAGCTACTTAACTATTCTCTTATTTTAAGCAAATACTTTAAGCAGAAATTTTAAGCAAATAAGGTACACCAGCACACAGCTAAATACCAGAAATACTGCTTTTCCGCGTACCTGGCGCCCAGAGTTTAGACACCATAAAGAAACCTCAACCAAATTATCAAACCGATACAAATTCTAGATGTGCGACCTGTTTCAACGTTGGCATAAGAAAACAGCGCAATAAAAAAATAATTAGGGTCGTAGACATTCAGCAGGGCAATCGCAAGGCTATTATCAGGCTTCCCAAGAAATTCTTCTGAACAACTCAGGTACAGGTTATACGGTGCGCCCTCTCAATACTGCAGATGGGCCTGCTTGGTTGGCGAACAAATAGGAACTGCTATCACAAGCTTTCGCTCTCTCATCTTCTTTCATCGCTCTTTCACTTCATCTCCACTTAGTTATTCCGGCAATCATTTTTTTCTCTATATGGATTGTTGGCAAACCAACTCCATTCTTTTTTTCGAGAATCGAGATAATCCTAAACGAACTCCATTCTTTTTTTCAAGAATCGAGATAATCCTAACTTAAAGCTTCACCTTTATTTAGACCTAGATGCATCGATCTGTGTAACTCTTGAGCCATACGAAAACACTCTGCGACCATTTCGAATAGAATCGAACTTTGGGTTCGCGAGAACGTGGCAACATTGCAAATCGCTCTGGAATTGATTTATCGCTACAAAACACTGCAATCAACCCGTGCAGAGTTTGGGCTACTGCTTAGAAGAAAGGGCGGAGATATATCTCCAGCAACACTAGACCCAAGCGAGTTAAAGCGTGGTGCCTCGTTTGTGCCCTCACCCTGTCAGTTTTGACACTAGATTTAATGTAACTTATAAAACATCTCATAGAACAGCCCTAACTCATACCTATAAGCTATTCGTGTCTCTTCGCCCCATGCCAGGACGATACATGCGTAAGGCCCCCATCGGACTGCGATATTGGCACAACACAATAACCCCTAACGATCGTTTTACCTGACTCAGAGCGGAGTTCGTTCTCTGAAGCCCAAACCGCATCATCCCCCGCGCCGAGCTTGGCTGACACGCACTCATATGCGACTTCAGCCGTTTCAGCGAACGTGACGCGAGCACAGAACCCCGCCCAGCCGCTAATGTCTTCAACCGCCATGCACCCCGAATTGGACGCGTAGCATGCCACATGTGAAGCTACCACGCTTATTTTCGGTCCTGTTTTCGTAGCATAGGGCGCTCATTGCCTGCGAGGTCCTAATGGCTAAATCCTTTTGTCGACAAGACGTCGAAAACAGCTTCACTGATCAATATTAGGTTCTTGGCTCGACGTCAGAGAGCAGGGCTGCATGCGCGTGTCATGGTACGACCATGCACGGGTGGAGGGCTGACGACTGGCTTCGAGGTATCAGGCGAAGTGAAGGAATTTCGCCGAGTCGCATGACGCCGTCGAAACTTCGTTCTCCTACAGTGGTCGTCGGGGACAATGGGTACAGATGGCAAGTGAAGCGGGTTTGGTCGGTTTAGCCGGGCGATGGACTGCATTGGGGCGAGCACATGGTTGGTCAGGCGACGGAATGGCGCCTTGGCTCAAAATAAGGAGGATAATAAATATGATATTGAGTTCTCCACCTTCTTCATATATAGAACTGACGCTACGGTGTCGATGACATAGATGTTTGGTGCGCAAAACTTGTTGTATAAATGAACAAAGCAAAGCGGAGAGCGAGTACAAGCTTATAGCGAGGAACCCATGCGACTGAACAGACTAGGTCCCCCTCCGTTACACTTATGAGTTACAGTAAGGTAAGGTCGTCTTACGAAGCATTACAAGAGCGACACGGTGGACGCTGAATGTTGGCCGAGGGTCGGTCCTGTCAAAAAAGCGGAATAGGTCCTTGAACAACTCAATGCTTTGAAGCAGTCAAGGGAGGCGATCTGAACTTTGAGAACACGATTTTATACAGCAGGAACAAGTAACGATCCATTGAAACAGTCCCCGATATCGGGGTGACTACCGGATATCGACATCGCTATAGATGCATTTAAAGACAGGATCAACGTGTGAAATGAGGAAATATTTTTGCAAATTCTCTATTGATATCAAAATCTATCTGGAGTACCAGTTGGAGAAAGCCAAGTCGCTGGCGGCAGGCAAATGCTGGCCGACGGATAGAGAAGCAGTCCTTGAGCATTTCCATTGTGACATCTTCGCGCGACAGCTGTCACACAGTTGGCCTGTGTTGATACCTTTGTCTGCTAAGGGTCGTGGCAACACGACGAACCAAGACCAAATTCACACTTTGGTAATGGTGCCTCCGCTGCGTAACCCACTACAATATTTTCTAAAAAAGACTGATCATGTTCAAAACTGTTTTCGTCGGCAAGGTCAACGTCCTACCGTATTAACTCGCGTCGCGCGTTTATAAACTCCGGATCACCACCACCGGACCCGACCATCGCGTTTACCTCAAGCTTGCCGACTGCGACCGGAGTTAAAACAGTTTACAAGTCCGTCTGTCTTATCGAGAGGAGTATGACACTTTCACGAGGAATCAGTGTTAGACGCCGAAGATCGTACCGCAACTAACGTAACCGCAAACGGCTGCCGAATATTTTTAAAATGTTTTTAAACTACAGGCATCGATAGGAGCTTTCATATAGCCGACGCATTATTTGGGTAACTCTTATGGGATTGCCAACTATATTGGCATTCAACTTTGGCAGCCGTATACGACGCTTACGACGTAATCTGATAATTACAACAAAGGTCATCCTTTTGGACTCAAAGTATTTAAAGTAGTAGGAAAGTAGTAGCTGGCGAATAAAAGTCCTTACTCGCCAATTTTTATATATATATATATATATATGCGTTTTGAGTTTTTCACTTAGTTTTCACATACGTCACGCGACTGCAACGAAGTCATAAAAATTTTTTATAAAGTAAACATTTTGGATGACAATTTGCCTAGACATCTCTGAATAATCGAATAGCTCTACTTTTTTGCTTTAACACACTCTAATGTTCAATGTTTTCAATCAAGTTTATGACTGTACAGTGCGTTTGAACGACGGCGTTAAACGGCGTGTTCTGCCCAAGACGAAGTATTTTCTAACTACATTTCGAAATTGCTTTAAAAAGGTAGGTTATTTGCCAGTCTATATAGGCACCAGTGACAAGCATCTAGGATTTGATGTTTTACACTACATCTAAGAAAAACGAATTGCTGATATATATATATATATATATATATATATATATAGATGGGCAGTAGTTGATATACATATATATATATATATATATATATATAGATGGGCAGTAGTTGATCCGTTGTCTAAATTAAGAACCCCAGCTCTAAATATTGTTGAATGCCATTTCATCGTTTCTTTGAGTGGCATTCACCTGGTGGTAATAACTGCTTGCGTTCTGTGAACAGGGCAATTAACCGAATGCGCAATTAATGCTGGGTGTTTGTGAAACCTTTTTTTAGTTACCGTAAAATTAAGCTAAACGATGTCAGAATATAATTTGTAGATAGTTTTTTGGCATTTCTTCCGGCGAAGCCAAATTAAGGCTAGTTGTGACTGTTTTAGGGATATTGACGCTCTTTGAAAACAAAAAATTGGAAATATATTTCATTTGAGATTATTCTCAAGTTTGACGATGACTGTTCATTCTAATAAGTTTTAATATGTTTTCCACCAAATGTAGTGCTTTTCAAGTTTTTAAATGTCTCTGGTAATATTTTAAAGACATAATTAACGAAAATAATCCGCAGTGACTCTTACAGTGACACAAGTAATTTAGAACAAAAATAAGAATAAGTTCCAATGATTATGTTTTTAGGCCAATTGACATCTGAAAGCCATTTGGCTATTGCATTTGATTAATGATTTGGCTATTGCATTAATCGATCTTCAAATGCACTCAATGACATAAACTGCTCATTCGAACCACACAAATACTTTTGTACCTTTTTTTCTCTAAACCTTGTCGTTTTTGGGTTAATGCAAATTTTTATTTTCCACCATTTGCCTGTAATATAAAGACATCTGGCAACTCGAAAACGATTTAGCGAAAGAAGTATAGGAACGAGTTCTGATCAGAATTCACTACGGGCGGTTCTGTTGAATAAATGCAGCTAAATATTCTAGAACTCTTTTTCTTTAAATAGTTAATGATTAAATCTCAAACATGGCGCAAATCTGAGCTTTACCTGTGTCAAAAAAGTTGCCCACAAATGAGGTTTTCACATATTTGCTCCTAATTACCAGTAAAATCGAACAAAAGTTAAAGAACTACGTTTAAACTTTAGAAAAACTATTCTACATTCATAGAACAGACTATGGGCGACTGTAATACCTAGAAGTACAAGCAGTTTTTTTAAAGGGAAAGCGGAATAAGCGGGTTAAGAGACTTTCAGAAACTCCCTACACCCTGTATAGTTGGTTCAAACAGTTGAAGAACTACATCCCATACATGGAACCTTATTTTTGCGATTTAGCGTTAACGATTTAAAGTGTCACATGCTTGAGTAAAAAGATTTTCTCTATGGTGCCGGATGGTCGAAAGCAGACATTCGAAAAAGAGATAAAAAGCTTTCAGAAAAGTAAATCCCTCGTATACCTGATTCGAACAGTGAAGAACCTAGCGCCAACACTTAAATTACATGAACAGGTCGGGTATAAACTGGGGTCCATATAAAATATTCGTACTGATTCTGTTTCTTTGAAGCAAATTAGAAAAAATAAGTTCGGAAAATACCTCGCTTCTGTCTCGCCAAAAAATATGGAGTCTTAGACTACATATGCAACGTACGCTAGATTTTCTGCAGCTTTGCTGAGAACATCGAACATTAGAATATTTTGAGGCAAACAAGTAGTTGCCTGAGTAAGGTCTCTTCCAAAAACCTGTAAGTTTCAAATAAATTTTTTCTGACCTCTTACTGCTGGCACTCTGATAGCCTGACATTACAGCGTACGATTAGCTGTTCTGGTAGAAGTTGCTCTGTCGCGGTTTCGTTCCACCAACGGTTTGAAACACCAGCGTAGCAAGTATAAATATCCAGACGCCTCAAAAAGGGTGAGAGCACAAAATCGAACTGACGTCATTCGCCCCTTGATGCCGACTATCTTTCTCCTATGGAACTAGAAGGGTCGCAAAGAACGCATTAAACAGGTCTGCACTTTCTACAACGCAAATGAAAACTCTACATAGAAGCGACATCCACCTTTTTTCATCGCCGTCTACTAACGGCACAACGGTTTTTCCCCCACCGTCGTCCACTCCCACATACACACGGCTTGATATTCCACGGAAAACCTCATTAGCATCCTGATAGCGTCTTTTACTAGACCGAGCCATTAATATGCACAATCTTAAAGCCCACTCCTTGAGAAGAGACGCCTCTATCCATGACGAGTAGCTCTGGGGCTATTCTCACACGCGCGCGGTGATGCACCTAATAGCAATACAAACCTTCATAGCTTCACTGAGGCTGCTCGGTACCACGGGTCGTGCCGGCGATTCACTTTCTCTGCTGAACGCGTCGTTCCGCTGAGACCCGGGGGGTCGGCGTTGATCCGCTCGAAAATCGATGAAACCCCGC
>MNPL01018215.1:5663-16983 GCA_002081605.1 Tropilaelaps mercedesae | reverse complement strand
AGATAGAAAAGTGTGTAAAAACTAGTTACAGTAAGCTGTTAGAGGACTAGTCCAACATCGACAGGGTGGATATTGGAACCTGCGATTCCCTGCCGCAAGAGCATGGCTCCGAAGACCCGTATACTAATAGAGTTAATCAATTCAATTCGCGTTAAAACCTCCAACGAAGTACTTAGGGCTGAAGGCGTTTAGCAGCATTGCTTCTGCAACAGACCCAATGCCTGCGGCACTTCTGGCGACCGATTAGAAGATATTAAAGGTAAAGGCTGCAATTGTTATTCACATTGGTTAAACGTAACTGCACGGTGTACTTGGCCAAAAGACTGACCCAATAAAGTCCTGTATCAGCTGAAGTTTCAAACACGTAAGGTCAGCATCTATGCCTCGGCACCCTATCTACTTCGACATCCTTGCAGTTAAGATCCTGTGTGTATGCAGAGCTCGAGCAAAAGCAACCGACTCCGTGTATTACTTTGAGTGAATAAGTTGATCTCCAGACATATCCAGGTGTATGTTTTTCACATTCTATCAACAGCTGGGCTGGTCTTGAATGTTACTTCTGTCCTGCTGCAGACAGCTGTGGTCGGTTCGTGTCATACAGTGACGTCTTAGAGATGTCCGCTCAGTTAAGGATACCTATGCATTTGCCGTCGGCTAGTGTATCATCTTGGCCGAAGAATCCGCTCATACTGAAACAATTTATTAGCCAAATTCTCTACTATGAAGATCTGACGTAGCGTTGCACCCGTTGATGAGGTCTGGTACACCGTCTCTGAGTAAACGCGACAAAAACAGCGTTAAGCTGTCTGTATGTGTCTAATCAGGTCTGATTTCCGATTTAGTAAACTACCGGATCAACGACCAAAAATATGTTTTTTTAATCAAATAGCTCATATATGTTTTTCTCTGATATTAAAAAATTTGACTTCAAACTATTAATCTATGTTTGATCGTAAAGCTTTTGTACGTCTTTCAGCTAAAATGGAGAATAACCTTAGTCAATCTCTCCCCTTCTATACACATACACATTAGCACCGCACCGATTGGACGTTACCTATTCCAATGTTCCTCAGGGATCACACAAGTATAATAGAAATTTTGATATTACGATTTCATTTTTTTCGTACTTGCAGAACATTGAGATCTGATAAAAAATTAAAATCTCCAAAACATTTTACAACTTTAGTAACTGCAAAGGCGCTCATCTACATACACGAGTGCTCCCATCCTGGGGCGGTAATCGTAAACTTCGTGGATTTCTCTTTGGTTATACTGCATCGACCACGTGAAATTTCCCTTGGCAAGGGTGTTTGTTTTAACAGAGACGATGGATGCACCCAATTGGTTCACGCTCAAGGTATCCCACTTGGCTAAATGTTTTAAGTAGTTCATGTAGAGTATGAAACTGACGAATACCCTAAACTGGAGATATCGGAAGAAATTGCTCCTACAGCATCGTTCTGGTATCAACTACTTCGTTTATGTTGGTTGTGTTGATCGTGTAGTTGTTGCTAAAGGAAACGTAGCATCAAGCGAGGTCTGGCTAGAGTTTGAAGGCTTCGCCTGAAGGTTTAATAATATTACTTTGTACACTTAATGCTGTACAACGTGCCGACTGAGTTACGATGAGGTTTTGATGTACAATAAAGGTTTGTCCCGCCGCTGGGGAAGCTTCGCACTAACGTGACCACCGCGTGCAGCCGGTAAATGCACCTACTACCGATCGTGACCCCTGCTCTATATGCTGCGTCTATGAAATCAGCCCAAATAGCTAGCGGCCATCTTTGAGCGCGATAACAAAATATCGCCGCCCTTTGGTGGGCAAACCTAGACGGAGCTGCTACTTCGCAGTTTGTCAGCTCCAAGCCTTGTGCTTGCTGTTCGAGCCATAAAGTTGCCTTCATCGACTTGGGCCCGATGAAGCCTAGACGGCCGTGAGAGGCCGCAAAAAGCCGCTGGCCGCAGACTGCAGGCGCGGTATAGGCTCGGCCAGCGACCATCTAAGAGCTGCGCGCACGTCCTCCACGCACGAGAGGTACCGACCACATCATGCCGCACAGCACGTCCCCGCGAATGGACAGTGGACGGCCGTTTGCACGTCTTACGAAGAGGTGCCCTTTCGCGTCGAGTGCTCAGCTGTACTCTTTTGCCACTGGCCGTCGCAGGTTTGGCCACACCTCATCTCTTTCGCGCCCCGCAGAGAAATAAACTCCCCGAGTCGTAGCTCTTTGTAGAAGGCAGGTGGCAGAGAGTCCGGCGGCGGAGGAGGTCATGTTGCACGCATTACATACAGAAGCCAGCCCGCATAGGACGCTATGGAGGTATTTGAAGGTGAGACGGCAATACAGGACCAACCAGCTGGCTAGGGCCTCCGCGTCTTCTTCCTTTCGCTAATTGGCCTGTTGGTACTGCAAGCCGACAGTTAGGAGGCCTGTACTTGAGTTCCCGCTCGAGCACCGCCCTGGGAAAATCTTCCCCTCGCGGACTCTGCCAACGGCGGTCGTTGCAAGAGTCCGGTGAAAGCTGTAAAGATGCGCTTACCTTGCCAGTCAGTAACGAGGAGTGGCTGAGGCTCGGACCGGCGAAATCAGATTTGCCGGCAACCTAGTCCATGTCTATTGGATTAGATTATAGTTTCTTCCGTAGTGGATTTTTAGTATGCCTCGTATATACTTCAATTATCGTGTTCGCACACTGCTGGGACAAAAGCTATTGGGAGAAACTGGCCAGCAGCTGCGGACGGGTGGAAGTGGTAGAAACAACGCTCTATAACTCTTGGAGAAGTAAGAAAAACTAAAAGTAAAGCGAGTTGACTAAATTCACGAGTCTACTTTAACACTTGTGAACAAACTTTCATTCGGGACAACGACTCATGCCAGCTCGTGGCTAAAATCAACTTCGGCTCGATAATCTCCAACACTATCCCCGATTCTCTACAGCAAAGAATCTATGTATTGCTTGGGTTGTTTTTGACTGCGAGATTTCGAGCATTTCTCGCGACTTGGATAAGAGCAAGCAACCGCCGTCGATTTGGGTTTAATGTGAATCAGAAGACAAACAATTGATTTCGGAATGTGCCTTTGGAATTGTGTGATTTCTAACGGATGGGCGCAACCATTGCAAACGGCGGATAATTTAAATTTTGACTTCGCACGTGGCTAGGCGTGTCTCGAGTGAAATCCAGCGCAGCAGCCAATCGTATAAGCGGGAAACACAACTCCGTTCAATTCCTCTTTAAATGTGAATATTATATATGTATATATATATATATATATATATATAAAGGGCGGGTAGAGCCGAGTCGATTTGTGTTTAGCTATTCTTTTAGCTACTCTCGCCCACAATAGAAAGCATAGAGATTTCGAATACGCCAAAGCGTACCGAATTGGGCCTCTAAGCGGGTGGTTTTTATGTCGTTCATTTGACTGTATGCGACCATCATCGCGCGACGAGAAAGTGATTTTGGGGAGTGTGCATTTATACACAGCACATCTGAGGCTTAGTGGATGTTTTCGGGTTGGGTGGATGCCTTGGAGGAAGTTAAAATAGAAAACCTGTTGTGAATCACATACTTGCAGTTCTGACACCCAGCACTGCTCACTGAGCTGAATCAGTGATTTAGTCTAAATTGCCAAGTCATAACGGCTTCAAATCGTTATTGTCACACAGGAAGGTCCTAGGAACAAATGCGATGTGGCACATTTGTTCCACAAGCTGGGCCGGCCAAGCTGGGCCAAAAATTAGATAAAAAAGTAAAAAGACGCTTTGATTTGACTAGAAAATTTTAGGAAAGTGGTAAGTTTTAAAAACTTTTCTTCGGAGATGATTAGGTCAAACATTCGAATATTAGATAATATTTAAATATAAGAAAAAAAGCAAAGAAAAATGCCCAACAGTCCAAAACAGATGTAACTGAAACATGACTCCCCGACTTCGTGGAACGAACTTACTCCGAGGTAAAATTCTAATCGCATAATGCTACGCTGAACTTTCTGCACTAATAAGGTACGCTCGAAATAATGCGGGAAGCAGTTTTGAACGGAAAGAGTCCGTAAAGAGTTCCCCAAATGTGTGTTACAGCCACAAAATGTATAATATATCCACCCTGCGCTTTATCCGTGAGCTATGTTAGGTAGAAACAAATCAGTAAACTTTTGCAGTGCTATCGCTTCGAGCTATCGCTTAGCTGGATATATGTTTTTGTTTACAAGGTGGGTTAGCGCTTTTAGTGAAAGCGTCCATAGCAAAGTATGGGCGCGTGTCTGGCATGAGCATTACGGTCTCTTAGATCTGCAGAGCAGATAAACAACCACAACAGACCGTAACGGTGTCCTCTAGTTTTGCATTTTCCTGCCAAAAGAAGGCAGACGAGCACAGAACAGTTTTCAGCTGGACTTAAACATTCTATTTGGGGGCAGGCTGACGAGGCCTAGAGACAAGAGTGAATGTTTTAAAATAACCTTTGTGGGGATCCACTGTGGGCTGAGTTTGAACCAGTGGCATATGGCATGGCGCTGTCAAGCGAGTTGCTTTGAATAAATGTAGACAGCTCAACCGATCTGTACTGTTTTATTGGCGGTCTCTCAGTAGTGTTCGCCATAAACAGTCAGGCATGTTTGTAGGCAGCCCCTGGCATCGATGTTCCACCCGAAACAATAGCAGGCCCCAGGACCTCAGGTGTTCATGTGTGGCCGATGGTTTTTGTCCAACTCGCTCCAGACACCACTGGCGTCGACCCTCCTGAAGGCCATTTGAACGGGTGCATTCCTGTGCGGCTGTGGCGGTCCCCTGCAATATTCCAACCAAATGTAGGGCTCTCCTGGTCCGCGGGTGATATACGATAGAAGGAATACGCCCGGCCGACAGAGATAAATCGATACGAAGATGGCCAGCGTGGCATTAGCGGGTGGCCATTCGAAGCAAGTGGCCAACCGGCGAAGTGGCCATAGCGAATTTTCTATCGATGTTTCTCTTCTCCAGGACTGATGTAACGAACGAAAATGGGCATAGGCGATCGCGCGACTAACAACTCGAGGATTTGACTCAAACCCAGTTGACTTCGTAAGACACCTGGACATCCGGACTTACCACAGCTGGGGGCAACATTTCGACATACGGTCAGCCTGTCCAAGCGACCCGGTCACCAAAGCACTCACCGTAGAAAAGGCGAATCCTGGATCTCACATACCGCTCCATCACAGCACAGATAGGATGTCGCATCCTGCGAGTCGAACAGCTTATATAATGCCACTTCGGATCAGCGCAATGTGTACCAGTAACTGTATGTCGCCTGGGATTAACTGGTCTTCGACGGATACAGCTGAGCCGAGTTTTTCGCGTACACAGGCGGAATGTTGTGTTAACAAGTGACCATGGAAAACTCGTTGCTGTGCGTTTAAGGATTAAGACTGTTTGAACTCGTCAATAGTAACAGCTAAGGCGCAGATACGCTAGCGCACGTTTCAAAGCGTTCACGTCCGAAAACTATTTAGAACCAAATGAAGTCTCTAAAGTTATGGCAACAACAAATACAGTCAGCCGTTTTAACGATCCCTGCGAAAATTCCGTTGACCTAATCACTAAAAAGGTATTGCCAAAACAACTTGGTCGGCGTAAGACGAAAGCCCTAAAACGACCATATGCCCCTGTTCGAAAATGACGTGTGTCAGGGTGTCGAATTGGTCTGACAGACGGGACAGACAAAAGGTGATATTTTTCTTCCACACAGCTTTACAATGGTCGATGTATTTCTACTCGAGGTCAGTTGTGCTTTCTACGCATACTATACGCTCAGTACCTCGACCTGTACGACGGGCTTATGAAACTCATTGAAGGCTATGGCGAGGAACATCCCAAAATAGGTTCACTTGAACCCGTCCCCATCGGTTCGAGCGGGTCGGCCGCTACCCTCGTTCTCCTCCTAGGGTTAAATAAGGATTAGCCGATGCAGTGGAGAAGGACGCGTGATATACGCTTCGGGAATAAATTTAGCTCTGCGTTTAATATCCCTGCATGTTGGCACGTCGGCGTGTTTATGTGTTTGTCTCTGGCTGTGCGCAACTTATCGTGGCATGATAGCTTTCGACGCAGCGAAATGTCGAATAGGGCACCTGCCAAGGTTGAGTCCAATCTGCCAATATGTGTAGCTCGCGCGCTTCATCTGAACGCATGCGTGCGCGTGTAGTGCGTGTCCGATGCGAAGAAGTGGCCCGCATAAGGGGCCATGTGCCGTAAAAATGTCCGCTTCTGCGTTGGCAGACAGGCGTGCGGCAACCACGCCGAGGGAACAACCCGCTTACCGCCGACCAACGCCTGAGTGAAATTCGTAGGCTGGCGGGACATTGTGAAAGTTTCCCGTTTGCACATGCCAACGTTTGTCAGCTGACGAAATCTTCTACGACGGAGAGCGAAATTAAGTGGTGTTGATTAGGTGTTTTCTATAAGGCAGTTTCCCTACAGGGCTTCGTCTAGTGCACTCAACAGAATCTATTTGAAAGCTGTGGATAACGATGCAAGTACCAGGCGTCAAGCAGATCGGCATCCCGCTGAAGCAATAGGCCCGTGTTAAAAAGGGCTCAGCTTATATTTAACTTACGGAAACCTCTCCTGGCTCGCTTTTTATGAGCGCTGACATTTTCGACGAATTGCACTCGAAAAGTGCCGTAGACTAGCTCCGTCGACACACCAAAGAATCGCAATTAGCATCTGCCATAGATACGTCATTAAATGCCAAAAGTTTGCGACAGATAGGGAACGAAGCGACGCAACACATTGGCGCCCTTCGGCGCAATCGAGATCTCCATATCACCACGTCCAGTTTATGAAACGAACTATGCCATTCGCGGCAGTAGCGCACTTTTAGCAAGTCTTGGAATGAGTGGATACAAACTTGGATTGATAAATGACCTAGGTTATGATGTTTAGTGTAATGAACCTGTCTATCCATTCGGTAAATGCAGACGGTTAAATGGTCCACCGGCCATAGGTGACTACTGCTCAGTACAAATTCGTGCTTTGCCGCAGCGGAGGCGAAACTTTTTTCACAGCAAAAAAATACTCAGGGTCGAATATAACGAACAGAAACATACGTCGATGAGGTGTCGTTCCTTGATGCTTTACTTCACTTGCCTGAAATAGCTTCGTGAAATAGTTCTTTTGAAGCCGGCCTATATTTTGAAGCCACCCTAGCCAAGCTGAGCTACTATATATGCTTCAAAAACGGTAATATAATGAATGAACTTCAAGACCCCTGGCGTCGACGGCTCGGTACCTAGCGGACCGTTACAGGCACAACCAAACCTTCAACTGTCGGTTCAAATGGAACCTAAATCTGGGAAGTAGTTGATTGCTCTTGTTTTGGCTGAAGCGTTCCGGCGCCATTATTTTTGAACTAGGTTTTCTACAAGGCAACACGAATGAAGCCAATATTAATCTGTCGAGTGTAGCTGTTACGTAAGTTACGAAATTTCATGCTGCTCTTATATTAGTAGTTACTCAATAGATTTTAAACGATTATTGTCTTTCAGCTGAACTCCGGATTCGGCCTTGAGAGATCACAACCCGGCAAGCCACGCACCGCCCGTACTGGCAATTAAAATTTCATTTCTACTTTTTAGATTCTATTGTTTCGAAGAAATAGCCATTGAAAACTTGAGCAGCACGTGTCATTTGTTCCCGCTCTGAGCGATCCGCTTACCACCTCTTGTTCCACCACTTCATCAGCGAAATTACAGCGAGGTGATACCATTACTGTCGGCGTCGGGCAGAACTCCCGTTTACCAACGCCCGACCAATAACGCACCGATGCTCTTGGAGGAGCGTGTACGTCATATGCCAGCCATGCACCTCAAATCAGGCAATCATCTTCCTTCTACTCTTTCACGATTTATTTCTCCTTTTTGTCGGCCATGGTCAGTGCCTGCAGGAGGAGCTCCTTCGACCTCGTCGCTACGCGATTTCTCGTTACAGATTGGCTGTTCTAGACCTTGCCTAGCAGTTTCGTCTGGGGCTGAAGCAAAGCGAGGTCACAGCCTTCGCCATTTCTCGGTAGTGCTAGTGCGTACATTGAGCAGTAGCGGTCATTGCTCATGGAATGAGCCAGCGACCTAACGACGCATGAAGCTCCGTCGGTGCTCTGCGGAGGGGCCCCTAACCACGGAAGCGCTTCTTCCTGGTACGCCTGTACCACCAGCTCAGTCTCTGCTTGGCCTTGCCCCTTGTGTCCCGTTCGCGAGTCGAACTTCCGCAGAGCTTCGCCCTGGTGGCTTCTACCGACTAGCCCTACCCGATTCTCGACGACTGGCCTAACTCCATGGCCTGGGCGATGCTCGACCCATGATCGCGATGACTCCCTGGCCACGACAACGCTGAACGCATGTACAGTACCCGTTTACGTACGACGTAGATGACAAGAACGGAAGGACAGGGATATGAGAAGGACCAACAGTTGTCAATCCACCATGTCAACGGAACGAGTAAGGCGGAGCTTTCGCGGAGATGCCGGCAAATAAGCTTGCCAGAACGATAGCCCAATAGCAGGGCTAGGGTCAGGCGTTCGTGAAAGGCGACGGCTGTCGACTCAAGGACGGTTGCCAGATGGGACGAATCGGGCCGGAATCGCCCGCATACGAGATCATGGGTTAGCCCCTCTGTGATCCGCTAAGAAAAGTAGGCCATTGGCCTACTTGGATCATCGGCTATCTGTAGCTGTTGCTGTGAATGTCACTGTCGTCGGCCAAGTTAAACCTACCGAGAAGTACTACCGATATGTCGCGGATAAACTCTAGATGTCAACGAGAATCGTAGGGTTAAGCTTTAGAGAAAATTGGATGGAGAGTTTCACTGGAACGATTTAACGATTCGATATAGCGGTACGCGAAGCCCTTTTGTGCACTACCAAGCGCCAAGGTCGCCATGTCACCCCAGCACACCGATGTAGATAGCATCTATAGATCAACTGTGGGAGAACGAGGAAATTGTTACAATCTTTAGCACATGTCGCGTCTATTTTCCGTAAAACTATTCCGCAACAATTCTGCTTAGCCTCGTCGTTGACGTCAGACCTTTTACGTCTACGTACCGAAACGAGGTATACGAGCATCGGGCAACCAACAGCTTTCCATCGTCTAGTTACCTCTTTTTCGCACTTGTCCATACATCTCTCTCTTTCTCTCACTCTCTCTCGGCTGGTGTTTCTATTTCCATAAATCTCCTCCTATTCGAGGTCCTCTGCAATCCGTAAACCCGCTAAAGCGACTTCGCAGTGTCATATAGAACTATGGAGCCACCACCCACGGTTGCGCACGCTAAAAGCACTTCTGGGGTTCGTCTGGCATGAATGACTGCAGTTGACTACCTACATTGACGCCAGTTCATCAATGGCGTGTCCTCCACAATCTTGTCTGCACGGGATGGTCGTATCTGAAGTACTGCGAGCGACCACTCCGGGGTTTAATACCTCTACGACCTCTCTGCCCATTCAACCGGCTGCGTCCTAAGTGCGTTGAAACCGTTAGACAGGCACCACGCTGCTGATTGTCATGCAACGCGTGTCGACATTCAGGATATCCAGGACATACGGGGCATCCAGGACACACCGGAACGTAGCGATAAGGACTCTCCAACTTCCACAGCGGCCGTAAGCTAGCGAACCGTGGGTGGCGATTTCGGCAGGCCATGCGCTGCTGCTCTCTGGGCATTACGCGGGGTTTCGCCCGACTTAATATTATCGTCGCTTTCAGCCGACCGCCCCCGCCACCGCGGACCGCCAAAGGTCCGACCTTCTCTCCGGTCCGTGCTAACTTTATGCTGGCTTATCGCTCGACGATTATAATTTGAATCTGTTCCCTGCCTCAAACCGCCTGAGCTGGTTGCGACACTACCTACGGAGGCGCACGGCTTCGCCGTGTGCTTGTACCGCTAACCTTGTAAAACACCCGTAGGAAAATCGAGCAGATAAAAATCCCTCTCTTTCTCTGTCTCTTTCTCTTTTGGTGAAACTCCCGTAATGAGATAGAACATTACTGAGGGGAGTTTCTGATAATCTGATACATCGCGTTGACGTAGAGCTCGAACGCACTAATAACTGTATCTCGTTACAGCGCACGGACCGTAGTCATGTATCGGTGAAGATCTCAGCTTGAAATCTGTGCAGTAATGCAGCAAAACGCCGCTGTAGTACAATGGCACACGTGCGGAAAGAATCACTACTGGCAGGAGTAGTGAACGGTACCTTTGCCAGGCTCTGGCTAGGCGGAAAAAAGATGGCCGACCATTTATTTATGCTCTAGTTAAGACCTATCATTAGACAACGGACTAATAATTCGCGATGTCTTCCAGTCTTGGTTGATTGCGTACATAGGTAGCACATACAGACGACTTGTCTACCGTTTGCTAAATCGCGTTAATTTCCCAACCTGTTTGGCTGACATTTACCACAGTCCTAATAATAAATCCTTCATTCCAGTAACGGCCATTTAGCCATCACTACGACGAGCATCGGTGGGGGTCTCAGCGTACGTACAATCGCGCATAGCCATGCAGCGACACCGGGCAATTACGCCAGAGAAGAGAACATGTAAATGGTGGCCAATAAACGCTTCTGGATCTGTCTGGAGAGACGGTGCGTCTTAGACCCCTCAGAGCCATAAATCGATTTAACATTACATCTGTTCGGTTCATTGCGCAAAAGAAACCGACCATCTTTGTTCTCTCAACAAAAGCAGACCATCGAGTTCGCACATGGTTAGCTCAATGGTCTTTTTCCGTGGCAACGTTGTCACGGGAACTATAAAATTTAGCGCAAGCTAACGAAGAGGCGATTAAAATCGGCGAAGATGGACGATGCGATTTCTCTTTTGCTGCCTATGATCAGCTGGAGAAATTTAGATGTAGCTAACTCATAACCCGTTTCCGAGTTCAGTGACACTGGGTCGAAATACTGAAAACTCTACGTGTGTCCGTCTTGCACCGCAAATGAGGCCGGAAGAAACTCTATCAGCCCACAGCTACGAAGCGTCTTCATCGGTGAATTCGCTCTCATACAGAACTCTTGGACGAGTCCATCCTATGCGAGGCATCTGACCACAAATTCTTCCGCAGCTGTTACCTCTATTTCCTACGTCTGAACGTGAACCGTGCATAGTCGTGGTCCAGTTTAGCTGAGAGTTCGTCCAGTACTCGCTACTGACCATTGAAGGGTTACGAGGAATACGAGCATGCGGCTGTTACGGATAGAATGCCTACGATTTTCCAAGCTTCGGCTCGTTCGGCTATCTTTGGCGTGTTGCCTCTAGCTAGCCGGAAACTTCCTCGGCATCTC
>MNPL01018213.1:13203-27855 GCA_002081605.1 Tropilaelaps mercedesae | reverse complement strand
CAAAAAAAAAAAAAAAAAAGTAAATTAAAACGTTGGCGCGAAAATTCGCGCCGTTCCCACGCGAGGAGGGGCCGCTTGGGCAAATGCCAGACTCTAAAATAGCGCTCTATGTCATGGCGCCCTCAGGCGGTCGTCCGACCCCTTCTACGCCCGCGACAAAGGAGGCCACTGTTGGGTGCGCCCTCCTCTTCAAGCGGCCACCGCGGACCACCGCTCGAGACTGGTATGAAAGTATTTTGGGAATTAAACCCGCTTAATGGTAGGGAAAAGAAAATGGCGAGCCGAGGCGAATGAGGAATTTGAATGGGCCAACCAACAGCGGCGCGTCGAATCGCCGTCGTGGTGGCTCACCGCGACGACATGGCGGCCGCGAGGGGCGGCGATCAAGGGCTTCGCCAGGAGATGAGAGGAGCGCGTGGCCGTCAAAAACGCGCTCGGAGAGTCCGCCGACTGAAAGCAGGGCCGACGCGCACTCATCGTTCTCGCTAGAGGGCGCATCTAAAGATTATTGCATATACGTGTAGAGAGGAAGTAAGAAAAAAATTTGTATGAGAGTGCCGGTGATTTGGGGCCGTGAAAGAAGGCGCCCTCAGTCGACGAGAGACCGGGGGGCGTGAATTAGCTCAAATGCGTGAGTCTTAAATTTTCAATTCAGGGACAGCCGTCGCGTAAACCAGGGTGCCTTTCTCGGATGGTCTATCTCTCAACGAGAGATCAGCAGTATGTGATGCGTGATGGGCACAAATGCCAGAGGAATGGGGCTTTTCCCCTTTAGTCTGTTTTGGCACAAATTGCCCGTAACATTGCGCTAACGGGGCCGCGTAATAAATGTGACGCTTTTGCTTTAGACTTTCGACGACTGCTGAAGGCTGACAAGACCGTGGCGGCGGTGCGACCGCGTATTAGATATACGTCTGTACGTCTCCCACGAATATCACTTGACACCCCCGTTATCTGTGCGTATGCGGTATATTGGTGAAATGAAACCGGTGACTGTGCAGCCTATTAGCACCAATTCAACGCTGGTTTAGCAAACACGCTTCGTGGGCGCGCGTTTCCCGCCCATCACACATTTCAAGTGAGACTAGTAGGAAATTTTCAACGAACGGGTCCGATGGCCATGCGTCTGCTGCCATGTTTACCAGTTTTCGTATTAACACGGTCAACCGTTTCGCGGCGTTTTCCACCGTCGTATCGACACTGTTTGACCACTCCGGTCTAAATGCACGAATGCAAATGCGTAGAGAATCCTCCAGGCCAAGTGCGTGCGGTCAATTTGCGTTGTCGTCTCGGAGCTGTCGCTTGACGAATGCGTACTGAACTATTCAACTCGCTGATGATCAACGTACATCTTAATTTTGCAGCTGCTTGCCATGCAGGGTTCGGCTAAACACAGGTCGAGTTTAACCGTCAAGGTATTCTTTCCTGATTGTTTTTTTTTTGCCTTTTTTCAGTTATACAGGCTCAAGTTTTTCGTTCTCGCTCGTCTCGGTGCTGACCAGCCCGTGGTCGGCATGATTTTGAGGAAAAAATCGATTTGTTGCTAAATTTGTCGCAACGTTATTCTCCGCTTCCTTCTCGCCAAAGTCTAGGCCATCGCCAAACTTACGCGCATAAGACGCATCCAGAATTCTAGCAATCAGCCAATAATAGAAGTTCCCTGCGTCCGCAGAAACAGAACAGCGGAAATCGACCTCTGTGGCACAATGACCAATTACTTGATTGTGGTGCAACCTAAGCACGGCATAAAGATTGCGTTCGGCGTAGGCACGCGGGTGAAAGCTAACGCGAATTGGTTACAGGCCCAGATACATTTGAACCTACTCGCCCCTGATGAATTAACTATTACGAAATACGCCAATTGGCCATAAGAAAGCGACGTGTATGCGTTCGACTTGAGAAGGAACATTTGTGTTTATCCGCTCATGTCGTTGCCTCTGCTGTTTCCATTATCGCTGCTAGACGCCTTCCCACTGGCAGATGATGACACTGTTTAGCGAATTGGATTAGCCTAAATACGTTTGCTGCTGCGCCCAGATAGAAATTGCTCGTGAACTTCGTTTAGATTTCTTCCGCGTAAGAGTGTACACTGGCTAGTAGTTGCGGTACGAAGCGGAAAAAGAATTCTGTGAGACTGGCCAATTGCGAAAAGAAGCGACGCTAAACGAAGTCAGACCCATAGGCGAAGTTGATTTCGGATAAAATGTCTTATACAAGCGTATTCGTGCATGGCAGGTTTCCTGTCTTCATCGCGTAGTCGCTAACGTTCGCTAGAGAATGCGTCAAAGAAGGTTAGTGCGTAATGGTCAGCGTGTCTGACGGGTTTACGTTATTGTGGCATACTCCCGAGTTTTGAGCGCATCATAAATTGATAAGTTTAACACAACTTGTCGCTTGTGGAGGAGCTTGTGGGAGAATTGGAACAACAATCTCAGTGCGTCGTTAAACGCATCCCATTAAACCATGACATTTCATAACAATTCGTGTCCAATGAAAGTACTCGTTCTTTACAACCTAATGCTTCGATTTATCGACAGAAAACCACGTTAATGGTTACTGTACGCGATGTAGAAGATCGGTTCGGTTTAAATGGTTCGTTTTGCCAGACTGACAGGCAGAAGATTCCTACGAAAACGAGTTCCAACGTGGCAAGCAGCCCCGCTAAAGTTCTGGTGTGCGCCCATATCTTCGGCGCACCCGTCTAAATTGCAATGGCAGTGTACTTAGACCGCTGCGGAGAATTCTGACCGCGGGACTCGATGAACTAAATGAGAAAGCGGCTCCGTAATTCAATTGAGACAACCTATCTCATATGAAAAAGGCTATTTACATTTAAAAAGCTGAGCGCCGGTTGGAGCCACGGCCTGGTGGTGAATGCGGCCGGCGGGGTGGGGCGGCGCACGTCGAACTGCCGCAACTTTGTCTGCGGTAGTCTCATTATGCGTCTTGCTAAGCTTCATATTTCGCTAGGCGATTCTGCCTAGTCAGAGTAACGCCAGCACGTGGAGAGTCTGGCATTGCTAAGGTTTCAGCGACGACGACGGCGACGACTACCGATGGCAATATGACGACCGTGACCCAATGTAGTGGCACGCACGATTTGTGCTGGACTGTCGTGCGCGCTGAGCTTGCGAGACGCAAAAGTCTGTGTCCTTACCTATCGACGGAAATTGATTCAGCGGGAGGATGGAGGAAATTATTCGTCTAGTCGAGATCGCTAAATTCAAGCAGCATAGCCCTTATCCGGGGACGCGGCTTGCCAATTTCGGCCATGCCGTTTTAGAGATGGGGCTCTTTAGGTAAGGGAGGCTTGAGGATGATTTTAGCGCTTTCTAGAATAGGATTACAAGCTGTAGAACAGAGAAGATAGTAGGTGTAACAGACCGGCACTGATAGCTAAATCCGCAGCGAGCTCGTCCAGCACTCCTAAGGCATTCATCCATGTGACGAACGTAATGCTGTGTCTATGAAGGGATAGCGAAGGAGCGAGGATATGCTGTCGAGCCCTCGCAACGGGGTAATTATTATAACTTTATTTTTAACTAAAGCTATCGCATATGTATATATTATAGCTCTATATGAAGCCCCTGTATGTAGGGAATAAGCTCAATAGAAATTCTTCGCTTGATAGGAAGATTATCATTCTCTTTTTGGAGATGGGCTCGGTAAGGACGATTTCATAAATACAACAGCGTGTAGTGTGAGTGGCTTGATAATTCAACATCAAAGGCAAAATCCGTTTTGAAACGTATATTTAGTAGGCTGCCCACGTACTAAAAAGGCGGTCCAACCTGTCAGTCATCTCATAACAATATGAAGCCCTATTTGTGTGGCCTATGCGCTCTTGCCGTACAAAGGATGAATCGTGTGACGTGAACAAGACGCCTGGTTTCTGGCCTAAACCGCTGTCCAATATAACTTCAATTTCTAGTTTCTACGTTGTTGTAATAACAACAGGTGCCCTTGAAACCCATACCCAACACATGCGTGGCCGGCAATCTGCATTTAGATTGCTAATTTTTAGAGCTTCAGACGCTTTCACATAGCTTTTTCGCTATATATCTTTGGTCGGCTCGTCTTATGTTTTCAGGACAATTATACTCATATCAACCGTAGGCGAAAGCCTGCTTCGCACCGTCAAATACTTGCGTAGATGAAAAGAAATTAAATAATAAAGCATATATAGTACGTCTCCGCACAGCAAAATCTGCGGCCCGCATCGGCTGCTAGCGTAGGTGGAGCTCTTTGGTGCGGTGTGTGTGTGTATATCGACAAGCGTCTTCGTTTTCGACAAAACATGTGATGCGGTTTTCCAATGCGGGCGACGGTTATGGCACAGGTGGTCTGTATTCAATTTGCAAGTTTTGCTAATTCAATCCATACTGTGTCGTCCCACTTCTGAAATTCAGGCGACGCTAGCTCTGAACGGCGCCACTTTCGAGGAAACGTGGGCAGTCCTGTAGAAAGCCGGCTAACTCGTTCACATTTCCATAGCTAACCATAAACACCGGCTTTATGATGGCCGCTGGCTCCAAGGCGCATAGCTGAAGGTAGATGAGTGCCAATCGATGTCGTGTTAAAATCAGTTGTTATCAGAGTTGTGTGCCTTGAACTTGTTCGTCGCTTGTGGATCACCGAAAACGCTTTTGGCAGAAATCTGTGCTACGGGTCACATGGTTCGCCCGTTTCCCGTCTCATCAACTATCGAAGGTCGGCGAAGTTCAAGAATACGGTGTCCGAGTCAATCAACTACGGAACCGCTCTGCGCGCATCGTTCGGCCTAACAACAGCCCGTACGTAGCTTCACTTTATTCACGGTTTGAATCCGACTATACGATGACGGGTGTAGGCGACCATTGGAGACTGTTGACAAGCGTACCGACCGATGATGTATCGTTAATGATTGTATAAATGATTCACTGTTAATCAGTGAGCACCAGTGGACGTGGAAAACAGGCGGAAGACATTGCCAAGGAGATATAGCAGCAGTAATAGTAGCAATAGCTAAGCGTCGCTACAATACGACCTTCTGGATCCATTGCCCGCCTGGCCATCCTCTCGTACACATACACAGACACACACACAGCCAGAGCAGTGTGAGTGAGCAAAACTTTAATTACATTATAACCCCCGCCCCCATGTCCCCTGCTCCTTCTTGATGTGTGTATGTGTGTGGAGGGGCAGGGGCAGTAGCTTAGGGACGCAGCCTTGGTAATAACTACGGTAATAATAAAACAAAGAAAAAGTAATTAAGCCCTTCTGCCCCCAATTTCCCGGAACTTGCTGGGTCCCTCACCCCAACCACCCTCAGACCCTCTCTTGGCGGCTCTACCTCACCCCCTTCACCCCTGTGCCGATCCCGTGCTCACCCCACGAAAAATAATAACAAAGGCCCCGTCACCTTACCCCTCACCCTTGCCTCCACGCTATCTCGTGTTGGTTGCGAGAGGAATGAACAGAACCTGGCGGGGGTTTGTGCCGAAGACGGGGTATGAGCGCGAGGGGTGGTGGTGGGGGACAGCAACGGAAAGCAGCAGTCCTGCCCGGCCTAGGGGCCTAAGATGGGATGCGGGGGTGGAGGCCGTATGGGCGCGCTGGGTCGGTTTGGGAAGGTGGGGGCAAGATAATAACCGGCAAAGTTTCAGCTGTGCCTTGCCGCTATGGCCGCTGCTAGGGACTGGCGGACGACGGCCTGGGGGGCGTCAGCCTGGGGGCGGCCTCCACCGCTGTCCTCTGTTGAAAGCTTGTAAGGGCGTCGGCGCACAGGCAGACGGGGAGCTCTGTGCGTCTAGCGGGGCAGGGACCTGGGGTCCAGGGACAGAATTTAAAGCGTTTAAAAGTATGCTCTTCTGCCGCCGCTGCCGCCGCCGCCGCCGCTGGCCGTCTGTGAGCCGTTCTGTGCTATGGGTTAGTTGTGGTGGTGCTGGTAGTTGTGGGCTGGGTAGCCGAAGCCAGGAAACCGTGGGGGGCTGGCCGGGAGCGGGTCGCTTATAGCGGTCGCTTTAACTTACACTTGGTCTTGCCACGCACGCTCTTCATCCGAGGCAGACGACGAGTGAGTTTAATGAGTTGTCGCGAACTAAAGGTATGGCGGGCGGGCTCGTGTATACAACACATATGCTATTACTGCTACTTCTATTACGATGACGGCAGTTGCTTGCTATCAAGGGGGTGCCGGATTGCCGAGCGCACGCATCGGCTGTCTGGAAGGGCTGGGATTCCAAGTCGGTGTGTGAGTACTTTTGTGGAATATTGATGGTAGGCGCGAATTTCGGGGCACTTGAAGGGCGACCATGTTCGTATGGATTAGGTAGAACGAAGGGAAAGCTTTTTTCGGCGCAGTGAGCGGTTAATAAATCAGATGAGTTGAGCGGGTTTCATTGCTACCTGGAGGGCTTCAAGCCGTGAAGTGGCCGTGGCGTCGTTGTACTTTGTTTCGATGAAACGAAAACTGTAAAACTCATCACAAAGAAACTATAAACTATGCATGTACGCGATGTGTAAGCAGAGACATGAATTATGTACGATACACGACGTGCCATAATCTATCACTTGAGTGCACATCCATGATTTATGATCGGGCAACTAATTCTAGTAACTTCGGGCTTGTCAGCCAGATTTTTCAACTGGATTTAGAATCGCCATTTTGACGACTCGATGCGAGCAAATCGTTTTTTTTTTCATTTACTCGAGCCTTGGACGAAGACTCAGTAAACCGTGGACAGTGAAATTTCAGCGGTGAGTGCGAACCATTAGAAACACTGGAATCTCATATAATGCGACGGGACGTAATGGCGAAACCTCAGACAGGGCCACCTCAAGAAATGTGTCTGGTATATGTGTAACACTTTAAATTTGATTAAACATTCGATACTTTGAAGTCTGTTGAGGGACCGCCACGGTCGACACATTACCGTCAAAGGCATAGCTGAGTTTCGCCCGTACACATAGAATAGACAGTGAGTTTGGGTGAACGCAAATCGCATACCTATAATAATTCACTGGCTAACTCAAGGGGTCGATAACAAATAACCAATCCCTGTGGCCGTTTGTATCGTAAACTGAAGGGGGTACCGAGAGCAGCTGTCGGTCGTCTAATTGGTTTGCCTTGCACGGTTTTTCTGATTTGAAGACATGCGCTCGATCTTAGGAACGCACACGATTACACTTGCATCTGATAGAGGTCGAATTACAGAGGAGGGAGATCAGTGGCAATGTAGTTCGTATGGCACTGCCCTTGTCTGGTCTGAGCTCAGGTCGGATCAGCTTTGTAGGCAAGCATTCGCCGCGGCCAAGCATTCGCCGTGGCCAAGCATTCGCCGTCTTTTCTGGTCGAGATGCGAACATTGCGAAATAGAATACTAGGCCGTGTTTGTGCTATTCGTAATGCATATGATATCACTTGTTCTGTCATCTTGGGTCGTATCAGTCCTTTGGAAGGGCACCTATGAACTTTACCGGCAGATGGCATTAGCGAGGAACTACCCGATTGCTGATGGACTTGAGGGTTGAATTTTCCGTGAGTGCTTTGCCACAACTCGTAATAGGCTTTTCGGCTCTTGGCAATTTGATGTTAGAGCGATACCGAAGCTCCGTAACCTAGTCGAAGTATTAGAACAGCGTTGAAGGTTCCCGAGAGAACCTGGTCAAGCAACTGCTTCCATCAAGGAGGCGTCCGATCAGGAATGTTATTCAGGGCGAATGAATCTCGACAAGGAATCGTTTACGAAGAGATGCAAAAGCAGTCCTCCGGCAGGATGGACCGGGGTGCTGAATTTTTCTGGGTGCGTGGAGAACACGCTTCGGAGATAGCCCTAAAGGGGCGCAAAAGCCGAAAGGTGTACATAGCCTGATCTATTACTCATCTCCACCTACTAAAGAACCAAGCAAACATCCCCTATACTTATGCTGCATGGCGTTCTTAGCGGGTAATGAAACGATCTCACGAAAGAACCCTTCGATTGTGTTGTGCTTCCGACCCCTTGAGCTGTGGCCATCTCATCATCATACGTAGGTGGTACTGGTACGGCATGCATCCTGTAACGGTCCTGGCGTGCGAACGACAAGCCCTAACGTTATCACTGAAAGTAACACTAAATATGTTTTCATCTAGATTTACTGTTGGCCTAACCTAGCCACTTTGCATTTCTTTATCGAGCTTCGGAAAACGCAGCTATTGATAGTCGAATTTGTGCTATGGACTCGTGAAGGACAACGTCTTCTAGGACCGGGTCACCACTGCTCTATTCTAGGGATTCATATCGTCCACTGCACGACGCCCAGCCAAGTGCAATACTCTGATGAGGAGCAAACACGGACAAATTCTTTGTCAATTCGATTTTAATCTCAGAGCTGTTTCACTAGTTGCATTACTTCAGGAGCACTCTCCGTGCCCATAATAAACAAGCAAATGCTTCGAGCTGACGCTTAACATTTAGCGAAACCACGACTGCTACAGACTTCTGCGCACTCGTCTGACGATCTTCGACTGCTTCCACTACATCATTTTTCCATAAACGTTTTTGCCTGTCGATGAGCTCTGAATGAGCTGTCGAACCCGCTGAACTCGTCGACCGTCAAAACCGCAGTTGTTGCTTTATACGGTGAAGTACGTATTACTTCTGAAGCTTACATACAAATTGCGTCTGTATGTTCTCTCTGTGATCTATCCACCATTGGCAATATACGACGGCAACGTTAACGCGAACAAACACACGAATTGCTTTGACTGCGCGACAACATCACTTTCAGCTTGCTATAACAACGGTATTTATAATCGTGTTCAGGTCCAAACTCTGATCGTTTTTTCACCGGCAAACTGCCATTGCCAACGGGTATTTGCTCCCTCTTTTCAGCCCTTCTGCCATTCGCCTTTAAGGAACTCTTCAATTTACGCCTTACATCGGCGTTTTTCATCTTCGACTGGCTTGTAACTCAAGCTCATTTTGCGTTTGACGAACGCGGGGAACACAGGGTTTGCTTAGTTTGCTCGCTTGGTTTGCCCGTTTCTGCTAGAAATCGCTACCGCTTGCCGTCACCTATGGGGCAGCGTCACGCGATTCGGCCGGCGCATGCACCCTGGGGGTGTCTGGTAACCCGGTGCATATGGGGCACAACCTATGCACGCGTGGGTTCGCGCTCCCTGCTCGTTCGACAAGGCGATAGGACGCTGTAACACATTTCGCATTTAAGCACACGCGGAGGGAGCACATTTGCCTAAGCGATCGGCCTGGGGAGCCGGTCCTGCAACCGCGAAATTGCACGGTGACTGGGAACCAGGCAAACGGGAGAAATTCCGAGGGCGGCCGCGGTAAAGGTAAACGGTTTTGATGGGTCCGTTTAAGGCACTACGTTTACTTCGATAAGTTCGCGGTAAGCACAGATGAGAGGGGTCCCCGCCAGCCCCTTCGTCTTCAGGAACGATTGAGCAGAAACCACGGATCCCAATATATCCGCGTAGTGCAGAGAGATATGTGATCGCAGCCAGGGTCTGACGTAGCAAACCATTTACCAAAAGCACATGTTCCCGACGCGAGTCTTGTCACTGTCTTAGACGAGGTGGCACGCGCCGTTCGGGGTGCCGAAATGTGCTTCCGACCATACAGGGCGCCGAGGTCTCTGCGCTGCTGTTTCCAGGCTAAACCTAAATGTCCATATGGACCTTATGGGTATGTAAGGTCTATAAGGTTTATCTAGGAGAGAACTGACAATAGATAGCTGTAACCCGCGTCTCCAGGGTGACGTCGCCAAGGGCTAGCTAGATATAGGGCATAGCAAAAAAACCGCTTCAACAAAGAATTTACTCTCGAGAAATAAGGTTAACACGCCTTCTGCGGAGATCAACGACTTCAAACCTCATTAGTCCATATATTGTATACGGAATCGCCTTCTACCTGAACTCCAGTCGGTAAATTGGAAACGCATATGAAAAAGCCGAATTCCCTGTTCCTGTCTTACTCTAACCGACCTGCACGGACGATCTCCGCAAAGCGAATCGCTGACAGCCAATAGCCACCGAGTGTACCGAAATTTCGGATTATGATTTCCCTGCGGAAATTTAACAGCGAGAAAAGTACAGAAAGAGAGCGGAAGAGAGAGAGAGAGAGAAGGGGGATGCAGACGGAGGCAGATTAGCATGCAGGAGAATGGTGAACGTGAACGACTTTTGCAAGGTAATTTAATGTGTACAACCTTGCTAGGGGAGCAACGCGTATAATTTGCGGACACTGTTAATTTGGCAGCCACTTAGGCAGGAGCGTTAATTTTCTGCGGTTTCGCCTGCCGCGCCAGAATCGAAATGTCAAATTCGCGTGAAGTAGTTGATATCCTAATTAACTTATTTATCCTACCTCTCGCCGGAAGAACGACTCCACACAGGCACGCTACGACCAGTTCCTCTAGTATTTCTAATCATTATACGCCAATGGAGGTATTATGGTAGGTATTGGTACAGCGGTCCAAGTTAGGGCGAATATGGCGAAACGTTTTTCAACGAGTTTTTAAACATAGCATTCTTGACTAGTAAGTGTAAACCGATGTTCGCTGAGGGGAACTTAATACACTCAGTTAACGAGAACGCCTATTATCGAGACGATATAGTTCTTGTTCTTCCTGCAATTTCCAGTTATACAGCGTGGACCTAGGTCGGGGCTCCCCGTAGACTGGGTGTCATAGGTGCGAATGAGTATCGAAAAGGTGTAGGAATTAAACATCTGAGTCAGTGTTGAGTTAAAAAATCGGCGATTTTTCCCGCTTCTACCCGCTGAGGAGGTATCAGCCCTCCATTTTTGTTTACGTCCATATATATGAATACTCATAATGTGCCCGTAAAATATTGCGCAACAAACCGGTTCGCGGACCACGATGGTCGCCGCCTGATTCTCAATGTTTTCGAGCGAACATGTTTTTCTGAACTATTTCTCTGCGAAAAATTAGTTGCCTTGTGTGAAGTGAACATGTACCCCGCACGTCACCATGCTGTACTCATTTCCTAACCCCTCTTTCTAGATTCACCAGCCGACGTATTAGGTTTCGCTCTGGCTTCATCACACGTCCTGATCAACTCCACAAATGCTGTGGCACTGCATACGCCTGTGCATGTGGAAAACCTGCTATGGCGGCAGCGATTATGTTACAGATATTTTCAGGTGTGTTGGACAAACGTTCCCTAGCTATTCAGATGAGGTCCGCCTCCGGACGACGTGGGCACCCTTAGATTTTCTTCCTTCGCAAACATCCTTCGCAGCACACGCGCGAATATCTGACCGATTGAAGACACACTTGTAGCAAACCCAATGAAAAAAAAGGTCCACTTAACAACTCATCTATCGGCTTGGATTTCTTGACGCGAAGTGCTCGTACGCAGAGAGGGGCGTAATGAATAGGTCAGATAGGCGAGAACGCTGTGGGTGCAACCGTCATATCCGACACACATTTGGCTGTGGGCCGTGTATGGCCGTGGATGGTCTATGGCGCTTAAAACTGACTGTGTCAACCAAAAATAGAAACGCATTCTAAGGATATGTCCGCTAGACGTCCGTTTGTCTCATCACGCGCAGCGGTCCTTGCCCACTGTGGCTGCACAACCATCAGAGGGGGGTCAGACTCGCATTTAGATATCGCATCCAACCAAATGCGATGCCACACACAACAACATGACCTACAAATCAAACAAACTGGCTTTTCGTTACCACTGTGCCTCATGACTCATGACACCCTGCCAAATCCTGCAGCGCAGATCTGTTTGGATCACAGCATTGTTTTTGTATGGTCACCCGTAGTTAGCAGCTCACATTGCTGAGAAGAATCGACTTCGCCGTATGAGCGGAACGGTATTACCATAACGGTCCGTCCCCTAGGATTTGAATGGAGGGCATTTTTTTGGCGCGCCACGCGGCCAAAATTTGCCCTCGCGTGCTTTTATGCCGCCGATGCACTCATGTTTTCACTATCCGACCAATGAAGCGCATCGTGGTGATAATAAAAACATTAATAACAGTATTACAGTAGGACGGCTGTCAAGCGCTATTCACGGCGGACTTCTCAAAGGCTCCTCGACTGGTGGGACAAAGCAGAAAATACGCCGGATGTTCGCTACAACATTCATAAACCTACCAGTCGCGGCACAGCACGACAACAACAATAATAATAAATATATTAATAACGACCCAGTGAAAGCCGTCGGATTCCGGATGACGGAGAGATACGGGATCGTCCACTTGATTAAACTCACTTTTCGTCGAGCTGGGGTCGAATAATGGCAGAAGAACGGAACAGCGGAAAAGGGCGCGGATTGCGACTTCGGTGAAATACCGTAGCCGTCGGTAGACGACGTCGCTGGAGTAGAGACCGGACGGCGGGGTCGTGAAAGAGAGGCGGTTCTACTCCGACAACGACGGTCTTCTGGTGCTGCTTTTGGCGGGTGATAAATATGTGAATTATTAACAGGCCTCTCCCTAAATCATTATTACGAGATACGAGGTCTCCTTTTGGAATAGTGACTAGTAGTGCTCTTGGGCATTCTGTTTTGATTGATTGCCTCAACAAGCATCGAACAATCGAGCTCGTCTTCGTCGATGAACCTACATCGAAGCCATCGCACCTTTTGCGTCATCGAATCGTATGAAGATGTTACACGCTCAATGTTTTCGTGGCGTTTTCAGCCTGCGAGGCGATGTCGCAACGTCGATGGCGCAGCCGCCCAGGTATAGTCATCACGTACTGATGAAATATCCTCTCTGCTGTTCACCAGGCGTCATTTTCAAGCTGCCAACTCGAATATAACGAATCTTGGCTAAAAATAGTGTTAAGCATTGACGATGCGAAGTTGATGGACGACACTGTGAATTTATATATATATATATATATTCGTTTTACTAGAAAGTTCCGCAATGACACGTTACTTCGTCGCTCTACTTTAAGGCCGCAGTTGATTCCATTGCCGGCAATGCTATCCTAGAGCCGACCGTGGATTCGTTGAATGGTCTGACGCGGGGCGATTCAGCGTTAGCCAAAATCAAACTGTTTCGGCCGAATATATTCATAGCGTGCATAATTTATTTTCGCCTTTTCGCCGATGTCTTCTCGCATGTCTGTGAATGCGTCGGTTGAATCGGAGGAGCCGAGAATAAAAAGCAACCTGGCGGGGCCGAAACCCAGGAGCGCTTAGTTCAAGGTGGATGAGAGGCACGGCGGGGGGCGACGACGAGGGGTGGCGGTGACGGTGGAGGGGGTAGCAAGTGATCGAGTTATTACTTCCCTGCGATGCCACAGTCTCCATTTCGCTTCATCTCCTTCTCCTTCCTGGTTTCTCTCTTTATCCCTCCCTTCAAACCCACCCCCCCAAGTTCCGCCTCTCTCTCGCTGTTCCACCTTTTCTCTCTCTCTTTCTCGCTTCCATCTCTATCTCTCATGCGCGCGCTGTCTGTCTATTTCGGAGTGTCTCCTGAAGTTTCCGGGACGTCATTCCCCTCGGCGAGACCTCTAGACCGCCAGCGTATCCAGGCGCCATCATTTTTCAGTGCAGGAGTTACAATTGTCGTAAGATATTAGTTGGGCGGACGGCAACGGCGAGAGCGGGCGCGACGCCGCCGCCGCAACGATGATGCCTGCCCGACGCAAAATAGCAGTAGTGAACGAAAAAAAAAGCAAGCAACTGGCCAAGAAGCTCAAACAGAAGTCGAACAGAGGCCGCATGGAGACCGAACGGTACCGATGCTCGGCAATAGAGATGGGGTTGAGTCGATGAGAGAGATAGGGAGGTCTGCCAGCCATCGAGCGGTGGCCCAAATAAGCTGCGCATGACTGCCCCCGGACTTCTGTATTTCTATTTCCGACCCCCCTTCCTCCGCCACCGTCTCCCCGTTTCGTTCCCCGTTCGTCCACCAGAAGCATCTTCTGATCTGTTCAAACCACTCAACTTTCGGCCGGCGTTCTTTCATTTCGTCACGGCAATTCCAATAATCCCCGCGCACTGCCCGTGCCCTCAGTTTGTCTCGTCGAAAGACGATCAAGGGAAATGCACTAGATATCCACGCGCTCAACCGTACGCGTATCCGGCCATTTGTCGCTGCTATTACGCCGCCATGCCGTGATCCGCTCTCAGACGACTGGGATACACGCGCACGTGGAGCGAACAGGAGTCGATCTACAGGACTTAGTCAGACGCAGGATTCTCGCGTCGACCGAGCATCATCTCGTCTTCCATTCCGGGTAAGTATGCTCATTGTGGGCGCGTGTGAGGTCGTACCCGTGGATATATACGAGGGGGGGGGGATATTAGGGTGGCTAATCGCGCTCCGTTGTTGCGGTGGCCGCGTTGGGCGGCAATCTGAATAGCCATGGCACTATGACAGTAGAAAGGTTCGCTCTGATGAAATCCGCCATCATGGCATTGTTGCCCAATGGCCAACGTATCCGGCAGCTTTGAGTTGGACTGCAGTCTCTCGTAAAGCAGATTGTTTTCTTGTGTAGTTTCGGCGGCGCAAGATTGTACTTCTGTATGATGATACTTGCGTATAAGTTAAGAGTATGTTTGTGTTTTAAGGCATCCCGTCCTTTTTCGGTTGTTTCGGTCGGCGGCAGCAGCAGCAGCGGTAGCACCCATCATGATTAGCACCAGCAATTTGCCCTGAGGCGACGTCGTCTACATCT
>MNPL01018213.1:2573-12628 GCA_002081605.1 Tropilaelaps mercedesae | reverse complement strand
CTCCCCCCGTTGGCGAGTTTAGCCCCCCGCAAACGGTACTCGCCCCCCCCCTCCCCATGGATGCGGCGCTCTTTGGGGGCAAACGAAGCCCCGTTTTCCTCACTTTTAGCCCTTCCCGTAGTCCACCGCGGTTCAGTGAAGCGTCGCTAACTCGATAAAAGTAATATCTTCTTCATAACCTGCTGTTGGTGCCGCGACCGGCGCGGCCACTGCTGCTGTTACAGGCCGCCCGGCCGAGCCTGCCGGCTTTCGCTACAGCGTTCAAGCGGGCCCCTAATATCGAGCTCGACTCTTATTACTGACGCTAAATTGTCCCATATTTGGCCCATTTCTTCTCCTCTTCCTCTTTCTCATAGTTTCCTCATCATTATTCGCCGCCTCGAGCCTCTGCATCCAGCCAGATTGCCCTTGCCGCCTACGGCGTCGCCCGGGTTCCCTCCTCAGCTCCTCTGCTCCATTGCTCTCACCTTTGCTCACTCCAGGGATCTGGACGTTCGCACGTACCATAAGCTAGTAATAATAATGTCAATAGTCATAATAACAAATCAGTAATTGAGAATATACAGGAGGACAGCCGAGAAGCGCTCGCCCATGTTTGTGCACGTTTAGGGCTGCGGACGCGAACCCGGTCGAACATCGACAAACTCGATGACCTAACGCAAAATAAATCATAGCCTGCATTGTTATTGGCGAAATGCGTAATCTCTCTTCTCTGCTGTCAGGAAGAGAGCGTCCTTGATTGGGTCACGGATAGTCGATCATGGGTGTCGTTTCTAAACCACTGTCTCGAAAGCACTTCTTCGAAGGGCGATGTCCCGCTAAATCCGCCTTTTCTACCGCCTGTCGCGCGGGCGGCAAATGTAGAAACCAGTGTCAAAGGTGCGACTTTCGTGTCCGTAATGTTTTTCGTTCGCTGCACGCATTTCGGTCGATGTTCTCCGGATGGTAAAGGCACGCTTTGTTCAACTCGTACCGTCTTCACCCGTACCGTCAATGACGCATAGTGAATTACGCATATATATATATATATATGTGTGTGTGTGTGTTTTCGATCTATAATTTGTTGCTGTCTCGAAACTGTTCCCAACAAATCCTCGTGTCGAATCCACGTGATCGAAATCGTAGAGAAAATGCTACAACATTTCTACTCGGCCATAGAGAAGCTTTCCTGTCAAGCCTCCATACAATCCAATTGTAAAGCAGTTCCAAAAGTCTCAGGTGTGTGAAATGGAAGCTTCGCTTCAAGCAAACTCCACCGCCACCGCATTTTCCTGCAATTACCTCTAGCTAGTATTCAAGCTAATGAATGAAGCCGTCTTCAGACGGGATATCCAAAACTTTTCGCTCGTACGACAGGAATTTCTTCGGATGTCTGTTGCACGTTGAACACGCATAGGACCTCACCACCTGAGAATCCTGAGTGAAACGAATCGCTGGAAACCACGGAAACGTGCATCGCCCCCGGCTCATCGTCTCCCGTGACCCGTGATCGTCCTCGCACGACTCGAACTAAGAGAGAAGATGGGAAATTCAAACTCACTCGAATCTGGTCGTACGCCCCCTCATCGGCCACTGCATTTTATGCGTGCCCCCACGTCGCTGTTTGTACGCTCGTTGACGATTGACGCTCGTTTTGCGATTTTCGTACGGCCGCAGTTATCGAATCTCGCGCTCGCACAGATCCAGAGGTTGATATTTTGGACCGAGTTAATCAACTTAGTCACTCCGGGTACTCCGGCGACGATATTTCGTTCGAAATCGATGCAGAGCTTGCGACTCGTCTGGTCAAAACTCTACCGTTTGATCGGCACGGAGCACACACGCAGGATGCCCTCCCAGTGCCTATGTGCGGACAAATTGCTTAATCACCCGGTCTGCCTCGGGCCGCATTGCAGCCAAAATGTTCACGGAACGTTCTCGCATGTAACATCGTACATTATTGCGTTGGCCCAGCCCAGATGCTGGCCCAGCCCGGACGCTGGCCCAGCCCAGACGCTGCTGTAGCCCATCAACTAACGGCAAGACCCACAAATTTTACAATGCTGTTATGATTTACGCTTCTGCGTGCTGATGCGCGGAAAGCACTGCCTTAAGCAGAACCGGACATGCATTCCTGAAAATTCTACAAGTGGCACACCCGCAGCAACGAGGGCATAACGAAAACGAGGTGTTTCAGCAGAAACGGTGAGCCTCTCTCGTTGAGCTCTCTCGCCAACGAAGCGCAGCACCGAGGTCCACCCGGGCGTGCTCGTTGGTTCGTGTAACGCTCCGATAGGGATACACAAGGTCAATAGATTAAAATATATGTGTACGATCAAGCACACTTGAAACACTGACGTACGTCGACCTTGAAGCTTCAGCTGTTTGAGCCACCGTGGCAAATAGAAGAGCTGGCCGGCAACAGATGCCTTCGGTATTCGCCGTTTTGTAGCGGAAGTCCTGTGGCGGTAAAACGTCCGTCCAATAACGCGCTTTCGACTGTAAAGACACAAAGATTTCTCTCTCTGATAGGCAAGTCGATCTCGGCGATTCTACCGAATGAGTTGCCGAATGCTTCTTCTCCCTGTTCTGGGACGCTTTTCCTGTCGTTGCTCGTTGCCGGGTTAGCCGAACATCGGACGAATGTAGGATGGAAAATATGGCAACAAATAGCACTCATGTCATTCTCCTCGTCATAAGAGTTATCATAACGCATTTTGCTGCCGTAAAACTAGCATCACTCTGCCATCGAACCGAACCTTTAGCTGGGCGATAAAAATGACATGCGTTCTTTACGCGCGCGTAATTTCATCACTAATATTGCACAGAAGGCATCGTCTAGTGGTGCGGCTCTCAGCTGTATTTGGCACACGACGCTCCCACTCGAGATATTCTGGTTGACGGCGCAAGCAGTAACGTCAGCTATGGAAACATCCCTAGTAAAGTTGTGCCGTAACCACATGCAGGAAGCGTTTGCAGCAGTCTGAACAACAACAACAACAACAACAACAACAACAACAACAACAACAATGGCCTCCGATGCGCTCAGGAACACGTCGTTATGTCGATGCAGTTGATCGCGCCACCATGAGAAGTCCCAAAGGTTTCGTTCGTAGACGCCTCTAAGTACGGGATCGGCTATCGGTTGTGCAACGAATAAAAGTGAGTGCCGCTCCTCCTTTATGAAGCTATTCGAAATTTCATGCACAATACGTTTGTGGCCGTCGTCAGATAATCTCTAATAATAAAAGTGTTCCAGTATTTACGGGCGTTCGACGAGCCTTAAGTGCCCGAGTGTCTCGTGCTTCTCTAGTTCTCTCCATGCATCTGGCGGATGCATTTTTTTTGAGAGCAACGACGGACACGTATAAAAATTCTACCTGAGCTTCCATACCCTGTTCCCATAAACAGCAAAGACGAGCCTGACCCCCCTGACCAGTGATACCTCAATGAAGCTGCCCGCTTTTCGAAGATTGACAGAATATGAGTGGCTGGCACTAAAACGACTAAGAGCTATATGTTGAGGGAGTTCCGTCGAATTACCCTCGTCGACCTTTATTGTGGCCTTCGCGTTCCTTGACCTGTGATGCCCGCTTGAGTGATCGAAGAATGATCAAAGATGAAGGGAAAAAGAAGCTAGAGACAAGCACAGCAACCAAATGCTATGGAATTCGGTTTTCAAACATTTTTTAAACAAATATATATATATATATTTATATATGTCAAGCTGACGAAACTACACTTCCGTATATCACACGGAGATACGTGTCAAACAACCGTGAAACGAACGAAGGAACGACAAAAAATTAACGAGTAAATATCTTCCTCTTTTTCGTATAGGTGGCTGAGCGCAGCTTGTCCAGTCAGGTTTGAGAATGATTCGGCCGAAGCATGGGCCTCGGGCAATCGGCCCAAAGTAGGCTGATCAGAGACACAAGCCTTGATCAGCGGGTACGCATGTGGCGAGAAACACGCGAGCACACTTCTTTACCTGACGTTCGGGTGGAGCCACAACGATCACAGGGCCATTGTGTGGTAAGGTAGCAGCAAGGCCATAGGAACGAGCCAATGGGATTCCGTTGTTCCTTAGGAGAATGTGGAGCGTCGGCTGCACAGAGGTCTTGTCCCGCTCGGAACGTTTCCTGTGCTGGCGTGGATGGTGATGTCTAGCATTTATTTGGCGAAGGTACACAACCTCCTCATGCGGCACTCATGAGCACCGCGCTGGTCGTGCGCGGCCAGGACAGATGAGGTAGGATATGCAATAACGCACAGGTCTTATCTTTTTCTCGCGCACTGGCTGCTGTTCCCGGTCGCTATCTCAGCAACGTCAGCGGAGGCGTCAAAGGGTTTAGGGAGGAGGCCAATGTGTATAATGGGCATTGTGAGGATAGATTCCCTCCTTCCGAGGCGCCTTTTTCCTCGGCTATGATGCCGTATGTTTCCTTCGATAACCCCATTGCCCCTCCTCAAAAATAACCCCCTATAACAACCCTTCCACCCCTGAAGACCCCCGTATCTGAGCTCGGCACTCTAGTCTCGTAACACCGTTTTCCTCCCATCCTAGCCCAGTTTCGTATCCAAATTTCTCGATCACCAAAGGCTCGGTACAGCGGCAAGGCTTCCACAGGGCGCGCCATCAATGGACTAATGCGCTTCTGACCAGGGTTTATTTTGCGCGCCATACAACAGCCGACAACAGACCAAAGTATTGTTGCTACATGGACTAAAGTGCCGATGTTGCAGGTGTTAGAACACCCGCCGTCGATCCTGACTTCCCTCTATCGATTTTTTCTAAACTAATTCATGTATAAAAATTGTAAACATATGATCGACTGAGTATGAGTATGGCCTAGCTGCGGAGCGGTGTCAGGAAACGGCACTTCTACGCAACCAACGCGAAACGGTTAATAATTCGTCGATGATCACCATAAGAATATGATTACGTCGTGAAAAGGGTATGACTTTTCTTCTTACTGTTATTATTATTGTCATCTGCTGCAGGTTAGTGAAGCTACGATTTTAAATTTTGGACGTATAACAGTCTACGAGATGCTGCCGTACTATGGTGCGCCTTCCCCCATCAGTGACGGGATTGCGGGGTAGCTTTCGCTAACAACAAACTACGGGGCTGCGCCGTCTAGCATTAGTCCCAATATGGGACGAGAACAGAGAAGGGGGCGGGGGTGAAGAGAAAGGGTCGAAGAGCGCCTACGGTGGTTCGGGGGGGTGTCTGCCATGGGAGGTGGGAGCGGACGGGGAAGCTATCAGTGGACGCTCGAGACAGCAGCACGCGAGGCTCAAGCTGTGGTGTTTACCTTTGCGCTATCACAAGGCAACACTCTCGCGGACACCGAACAACGGACAGGGTCGACCAACACGGGTCGACAACACCAACGTCTACGACCCCCCAAAGTCCATCATCGTTATCCTTTTCGAATTCCCCGCCGCCTCCGCTCCTTCCGGAGGTCAGATTGCGTAGACTAAATATGTGAGCGTGGGTGCGCCTTTGGGGGGAAACAGCGAAGAAAAGAACGAATTATTGGCTATAACTAGGATAGAAACGCACACTCGAAGCTGATAGAGTGTGAAATCGAATAAATGCCAGTTTAAAAGTAATGTGTGCCTATATATATATACTTATTTTTCTTTTGAAAATTAGAGTGATCTAAAACATTTTATACGTTATGAATATCTAAAATTGGGTGTCTTATGGGAACTCGTGCAAGCATGAAGCACTGAGTGGATTGCGATCAGAAAAACGTACCACACATTATAAGCATATTTTTACTTAATTTATTCTTAGGTCTGGCCGTAGGCCACCATTTAAGTAAACGGTACCGCTTTTTGCATTAGTTCGTACGACGGACACCATATAAATGTAAATGTGCAATGGCAGAGATAGAACTCACCTGCGTGTCTCCTCCTCCTCCTTCGGTCGCCTCGAAACGCACGCGAATACATCAAGCCATCAAACTCGACATGTTACGCACGGATAGAATATGGGAAGACGGAAAATTCAACGAGGCCATTGAACGGGTTTATGACACTTCGTGGTGTCAGCCGTCATACAGTTTGACCTATCGCTCCTAACGTTTACGACCCAAATAGCCGTAGTCCGGTTCCTCAGGTGACGCTTAACCTCGCTCATTAGACTACAGGTGATTGCTTTCGTCCGACCCGATCCGCTTGCCAGCATGCGCAAAACAACATCCACACGAAACAAGCACACGATGCTCATCACGACCGTCGTGTGCTCTTGGAGCAGCCACACATTTATTAGTGTTCGACTCACGTCCGTTGCTATACGATCACTTCTACTTTTCTAATATATGAGGTATCTCCTGAACGTCCAGATGTGGCAACCGCGCCCGGAAGCCCTGACTGACACGTGGCCTCCTCAAGGCCCCTGTCGAACTCACTAATGGAGTGAGTCGATGTTGATTGCACTGCATGCCATGAAAAGGGAAACGGGAGCAAACTAGTGTGACGTCTCAGACTGGCCATACTTACACGTGTAGCTTTTGTTTATGTTCGTACGTTTGCCCACCTGCCCATTGTGCGTCGGTATGGTGCGCATGCGACAGAACTTCTGAACAACGCCACCCCGTGCCAGACATTTGCCTCGGGTCCATCGCCAAACCGTGACGCCCCCGGACGTGTATGACCGTCCCCGGTGTTTGGTCGGACCCGACGACAGTTTGTATATTTGCCCGAGGTGGGCTTTTTCTCATAACGGAGTCAAGCTTGGCATGAGCTCTGGCAGAACTCGTGCAGAAATTCAAATGCTGACGTCCGTATACATCGACCGTTGCCCCACAGAGCTGACGAGTTCGCAAGCCGGAGCCTCTACCCGGGGACCACCACGACCATGTTGAGAGAGGCATTTTCCAGCGTGATGCCTTCCTTTATTTTTTTATGACATTCGAAGCTGTTCAGACTTTCGCACGATTTCGCCACAATTGTTGCTGTTGTTGGTTGTTGGTTGTGGTTAGCGTTCTTATTAGCAGGTTTGTGATTATTTCTAGGTCGGCCTCTATTATAATCGCACTTTTTATCTGTCTGTAACTGATGCGAAACTTCTCATGAAGATTTTTCGTCTGACGTTTGCTTTTCTCGTCCTACTACACACAGAAATTTCAATAACTACATCGGGTACGTGTAAACATTAATGTTTCTTCAAACAACGACTCGGGGATTTGCTTTTGGCAATTGCTCCAAGTGGCAAACGCCATTCGTAGCGCCGCGTTAGGAACCACCGAAACGAAACGAAAAATTATCGCTTAATGAACTTGACGAATCTGCTTGGGTATTAGGGTAAATCCAAAATTCAGTAATGCAATATTACTCATTTTCGTTAACCCAAGTTACTCGCATTTGACCGGCCTGACGGGTTTTGCTTCGATGCTCGGCATGAACTTCGCATAGGACTCACTCGGTTAGAACGAGGACACTATATTTCGACATGCACTAGGAACTGAAAATTTAGCCGCGTTCTACAATGTTGTGCTAAACACGAAGAAATATCACGAGACCATTTCATCGTGTACCTAAATTGGCCCTGATCGCTCTGCAAACCTGTCAGCTACTCGTGGGAGTATTGTCTCTTTGAAAACTCCCACCTCTGCGTATTATCGGGCATGGCAACGCAAACTCCCAAATATCTCGATCATTAAACAAAAACACTGCGAAAACAAAATCGTTCCGAAACGGCGGAACCTCGGCGAAACACGAAGCCAAACTGAACCGAAATTCTTTGATCGAGCGAGCCTAATAATGAGAGGAAACTAGAAGTCGCGAACTTTGCAGTGATTAAAGGGGTTTTTTGTTGTTCGTCAGGAAAACGATGTCAGTGTTTGGTTCATGATAGAGCCGTGCTGAAACGGCCCGGTCAAAGCAACTTTTTTACCCGTAAGCATCAACAAAATAATAAAATTCGAATGCTAACCTCGAATGCTAATCCTTTATACTGCGGTTGAGCATACAAAGCTGCCATAAAATTCATGGGACTTGACTAAAAAAAAGGGTACTTAATTTGCAACGAGTACAAACTTGAATAGAGAAATCAACAAACAAATTCATTCGAAGTAATTCATGTTACCTAGGTAGAGTTGTTTGTAACTGAGCTTCAGAAAACGCACTCTGCTGAGGAGAGCATCATCGTGAAAAATCCTGTTGAAATCATAGGGTTTGAAATCATAGGGTTTTGTGTAAAAAAAAAACAAAAGCCACGCAAACTATCCCTACATGCTTAAGAATTAATAAACACACTCGGGGGTCTTCCAACTATGATACCTGAAGCGGTGATAAATAAACATCCTCAGAGGGACGCGCACGTCGTAAATCCTTATAGCACCATTACACCTTTTTTTTTAAGTTACAACAGCTTAATGAGCAGTCGTTTTTAACAAAACATGATACTTATTTTAAATTATATGAGTATTACAGGTAATGAAAACAGCTGTTGTGTTTGTCTGCAGTTTTCATGTGCGCCGCATGAAGCTGCCCGACACATGGTGCCGACGAGTAAAAATCGTAAACCACCCGTACGATATTTGCTTATTCCTTATTTATTGCTGGAAAATAAATGGAGCCGCATTTGATAGCCAAATTTTTACTCAATATGAACGGGTAGTAATAATGATGATTAGTGTCGTTGTTCGGCCTATTTAGTCATAGCGGAGTGTTAGGTGTGCTTTCACATGACACCTATCAGTCTACGAGGACCGCAAGTTTCAGATGACCTTTCAACTTCAGCCGACTTTGAAGCCAAACCGCAGACGCCTCGGCCTCTTGCTCGTATGAAGTTTCCAGTTTACCGTCTCTCCGTTCGCCAGGCAGCCATCCCAATTATTATTCGCTTTCATGATTTTATTCCAAACGTCAGAATTGAGCTGGTGCTCGCCTCACCCTGTTGGCGGCGCTCCACACGGCTCCGCCGTCAGCTCGATGAGCAGCAAAGCCCGTGCTCCGCATGTTCGCCAGAGGAAGGCTTCGTCCAGAGTCGAGCATGTGCTCCCTCGAAGGGCATACCATCGTGTGTCTGAAAGTGTAGTAATTCTCGCTTGAAAAAAATCTCTCTCTGACTCGGGGCTCTCGCTCGCCTCCGCTTTTCCGGGGGGGCGCGACGGGGACATGGGGAGCCACTTAGGCGAATTACATTTTGAGTGGAGCTCCCCAACCCCTTCCCACATCCAACGCCCGAGCCCCCGGCCGGACTCCCGACGAGAGCCCTATACCCCAACATTTTTCTTATCATTCACGATCACAAAGAGGGTACACCGAGCTCGTCACAAACCGCCAGCCACCCAACTGGCTGAAGGATATGGAGAAAAGAGATCAAAATCATCCTAAACAAATGGCCGTCATTCATGAAGTTACATAGAGGAACTACAGACAGAGTTTGCCCCCCCGCCGCCCACCTTTAAAAATGGCTGCTTCTTAGTCGAATAAGCGTCACAATGAGTAAAAAGAAAGGCTGCATAAGCAGTCATGCCGTTACAGGGTTCGTTTGCGCACACAATATAATTGGCAAGTTGTGTCATGCAACGTTAAGAGAACTTACCTCTCTGCCTGCCTGTCTGAATGCGATGCGGTGCCAAGCGGAATAGCGAACGAGTGTAGGGTGCGTTGAACGCCGCCGAGACGCAAATGAATTAAATAGAGACGTTCGGATACATTTCTGTCATTGTAGTCACATTCGAGGGTTGCGTCTAACGAATAGAGGAACTGACGGCTTAGTCTCGTCTAGGCAATTCATTACCTCGTACGATGATTTTTTAGGGCGTATCGATGTTGAATGGCTTTGAACGTCAATGCATACACGTGACGTGTCTATTTTTTTTTAATAACCCTATAAACTTCCACTATGGGATACGGGTCACCCCCTACGGAGCCAAACTCTCCCATCTCTGCCTTTCGTAATATGTATATTGAAGCAATTCCATATATTACAGTCTGAAGAAGGCGAGAGCGGTTGCAGCAACGGGGATGAATGGGGGTCCAGTAGGGCCTTGGATGTCGAGCGGGCCGTTTTGGGGGGAGCAGCAGCAGCAGCAGCAGCAGCAGCAGCAGCA
>MNPL01018208.1:12739-26093 GCA_002081605.1 Tropilaelaps mercedesae | reverse complement strand
TTTCATAAAATATGGGCCTTGACTTTGAACAGTGTCGTAACTGACACTCGAACCATCTCTTACGTAGGCCATGACGCATCTCACCCGAAACATGCGGCAGCAGCCGAACGCACGTCTATGAAATACTTGTTTTCAACAAAAGAAATACGAACCTAATTCTGTTTTTTCCACATTTACTTTGAGAATGTTCCACCTCAGATCCCAATTATATTGACTGTGATTATGTAATTGAGTTTGATATCATCGTCAACTTTAAGCTATAATGTGCATATGAGTGTGAAATGCACGTTTCGTATTTCTACTTTGGTTGATGCTAACGATATCAATAAATTATGGCACCAGAGCCTAACCCTGAAAGGCAGAATTTACTCAAATGATTACTATTTATGATAGCTGCATTTTACTGTAGGTCACTGATTACAACGTGACTAAAATGAAAAAACACCGTTCTTTTTCTGAATAAACGAGAGAACTTTCTCCTCCTATATGTTCAGCTTCATCGATGTCTTAGAATTTGAGCTGCAGTTAAAACAAGGGCCGAGAAAAGGACAAGAAGTCAACCTGTCCAGAAAAAAAATGCCTTGATTTGTTTTCGCACAGTGCAAAGATATAGTAAAAGAAGAATAGTTACACATAGAACAATTGCCCTGCTTTGCTTGGTGACCTTGACTTCGAACAGATATATGTATATATATATATATATATACAGACAGAGCGATTACGGCATTTTTGTTCGGTTCTGGTGCGGTTTTCATATCGGTATCCAGAAATACAGAAACACTAGTAGTTATTCGTTTACGTTTGATCTTTGTACAGATAGTTGAGAGCTCTGCTAGCTAAAAATTTAATGACAATATCAAAAATTGTATTACTTAGACGAGCCTAGGTATGAGAAGTGTGATACCATTCTCGCGACAAACCAATAGATGATTAGAGGTACCTTGAACTAGCCAGATAAAGATAGACTAATTATTGTATATATAAAAATTACTCGTTTAAAAATTACTAGCTGAAAAATATGATGTACAACGTAACTGTATAATTTTTAATCAGTACCAAGAAATTGAAATAGTCTCCCGCAGCAGTTGTTCCTATTTTCGCCGTAGTTAGTAAATAAAAAATATTACTCTTAATCCAAATATATTAGAAAATTTCCGTCACGAACAACATTTTAAAACCGAAATAGACTGCTATCTTAAAACGTTGCGATACGCAGTTTGAAAAAAGCTGAAATTGAAGGTACAAGAGCAAAAAGTTGGTACTGCTCAATCATTGTGACTAATAAGTATACATCAAGTAGATGCTACATTCTTTTCTCATTTAACAGCGTATTGCAAAATATTTATCTGTAGAATCGAGAAGAAATTGGGCAAAATACAAAGACACAAAGATCCTTTCGCAATTGAGCAAAGCCTCACATAAGTTCAAGCAATCCTAAGGGCACAAAAAAACGAAAAGTCCAAAACCTATATACAACAAGCGGGCCTCGAAAAGGTGATTAGTGCCTGCCCACAGCACGTTTTCTGTGACAGTAGCTAGTTGTCAATCAACTGCCCCTGTTGTTGTTACTTTGGTAATTTTACGATACTTACATGTCGAGAAAGGAAGAGGAATGAGGTTTTTAAGAAACCCATTCAGTAGTTATTAATGACGCATACCGAAAAGGCTTACCTTGGTCTCATTTTTTCGATTTTCCTTGGCAGTAACTGGATCAATTTTATTAAACGGCATCTTTGACCGTCATAGCGAGCCGTCCATCCAAGAAGAAATACGCCCTGCAATTTGAAAATGGATTAATTCATTTTCTTAAACGGTTCATATAAAAGAACCTAGATTAGTTGAACAAAAGGCTACTGTTTAATGCTGCGACAAATGAGTACGACATCCATTTACGTATCTATATGCACCATATTCAATAATTAAATCAAACTTGACAGAGAGGATATGGCCTTCACTACTTTTCAGCCAAATTTTCACAAACCATGTAAACTTTTTTTAGGAGTTAACTGTGTCATAGAAAAATAGTATCTATAAGAGGATTAAAAAGCTTTTTACGATTTTCAAGATGAAAAATACATGTTTCAAATATTGCGATTTTTTGTTGTAACACCCACGTAAAACCTCATGTGTAATTTATTAAAAACACGGGAAGCCAAACACGGAAAAAATTAAAATTGGGGAATTTAAAAATATGTTGAGAACTTTTTTTTAACTAAAGTTATTAGAGTGATATTGGAGCTTCGAAAACATACATATGAGAGATGCACGCAGATAAACGAAAAAAAAGCGAACCTAGGCTGTTCACTTCTTGTCAGTACTAGATGGCGCCGAAGAACACTGGGCTATATAATTGTAATCGCATGCGATCTAAACACAAAATACACGCAATAATCGCTGCCAAACTCAAGGCAGTACCGTGTTTGAAAGTGCTCGTACACATGCACACACATACAGAATCTTGGGTTGATTCGAGCTTAATCATGTCCACTATATGGGTTTAATTTTGCATGTCATTAGCTGTATTATCATCTTCATCGGGTACAGTATGGTTCTAAAATTAACTAAAATTGCCCCAATTATGTATACTTTGCTTAGTGGCGTCACATAGCTCATAATTGACGGCAACACATGGCAAACCTACTTTAATCCCACTTTAATAAATTTAATGAGATCTCCGCTGCCTTAAACTCGGAAACGGTTGCGTGCTAATTGCGGACGTATTCTTAACGAACGCTCAGGTATCCTACTTCATCTGTACTCAGCGTGAATCGTAGGTTGCTCCAACATGTCTTCATGTTCCTTTAGCATGTGAAAAGGTAATATATGCTTCGATAACGCAAAACGGTCTGTTCTTCTCGGATTACTCTTGCAACAACTAATGTACTATAAATGCTAGAACTTTTCATGCATTCATTGATGATCACCTTCAAGTAACACACGTTGCAGTTGATGAACATTCTATTGAATTCAGTGTCCTATCATTGTGGATCACCCTACGGAAATAGACAAGCCTATATCATATACTCTATCTTTATTTTTTCTCCGTTTAAATTGATTACATGTCCGTTTTGTTTATCTTGGATGTTTGTAGGAAATACCACTTTAGAAAAATGTATATTATTAAATAACCCGTATTGGTGAACTGACCGGCCTTCTCATACATAGCTTTTAACGAGCGCCCGTTTTTTCCTTATTTCATTCTTTGTTTTACTGGTCCCTCCGACCACTAACAGTCAGAACAACGCTGAAGGAAACCACCCGGTGAAGACACTTCGTCACCGCATCAACGATAACCTCGTATACACTATTATACGATAATAACACATTTATTCACCAATCCTCGCCCGTCTCTATTATTTCAACACTTATACTCTCTATCCTCATTAATAAAGATGACAGTATGGCCGTTGGCTTTTAGCCCACTTGAGGTTTGCGACGAGCGGAAACCGACCCGGATGACAGTAGTGAACACAGCAAACATTCCTAGAAGAAAATACCTACTTAAAACATACTCGGTGTACATATTATGTTCGAAAACCTTTCGTCTGCAGCCACGCCACGCATAGTAATTTCCGTTAACTTCTAAATTTTTTACTTCAAAGCGTGTCGTTAAATCAACATCAATTCAATAATACCCTTATTTCTTTATGTAATTGTAAATAATGTTTAATTTTTTTACTGTTTCTTTCGCTTATCACCCCCCGCCTTCGATGTTTACTCGGTTTCAACGGTATGCGCTCTAAAAATCACATGGGAGAATTGAACGGTTAATTTTCGTTTTCCCTTGCAATAACTCGTAAGAGGTTTTAAATTTATACAAGTTTTACTGATAGCTTAGTTAATTCGCTAAATGATCTCTCTTTACTAATTGGAGCTCTAGTTCGCTCCAAAATCCTTGCGTATTCTTTCTGGGTGATGTGTTAACGAGAAACCCGCATGCCTTTCTTATTTCAGTTTCTTTTCCGTTTCAGAAGTTTGCCGTTTACAAGCATCGCTACTGGCGCTGTGTGCCTAAGTCAAAGCGTTTTATCTTTTTTGCATCACAGAACTTTTGTAACATAATAGGCAACCTGTTTAATTTGGTCGACTTAGACGTGCGTTGGCTGTTAAACGGAACTATGTAAATTTAGAGTTATTGAGTGTTAACCTAGCACAATAAACTTAGTCAATTAGATGGTGTCTGTCGGAATTTTTCACAGTCAATGATCGATTATTAAAGATGAATTTAGAAGCAGAGGTCAGCGTGAGATAAACGGGACTTAAACTTTTCGAGCATAAATGTGATTTTACAAATGGGCAAACCGTACCAACATTGAAAAATAAATACTATAAAATAATTTAAATCTTTTAAATTAAAAAAGCGTACACTGGTCACTTATTAGTTGGCAACCAATTTTTTTCTACATATCACAAAAATCAAAATATCTTGAACACAGTTTTTTCATACATTTCTACGAATTACTAAGTGGTTTTTAAAATTCACCCCCCACAAAGGCTACTTTTGAAGATTACACGAAGACCATAAAAAACGCCAACGTTCTAGGTGGTTACTCTGTAGAAATCACCAATCATAAGCAAAATTATAGGGTAAACAAAACCCATTTTCGGTATAATATTTTTGCCACATTTAAAATCACTTTAAAATATAATATATCCATTCGGTTGTTTCATCTTACGTTTTGCGAGACTACTTCCACAGGTTCACGCATAGGTTGCACATATTCTAATGGTGTTGGAAATTTGCTTCCCAACGCAAAACTTACACCCGACCACAATATCGTATCGTTGCTTTAAATTTTTTATGTACTTTTATTGTAAATATGAACAGTTTTTAAATATTTTATACTGCAGTTTTTTGTCATTGATTCCTGGAACATTTGGAAACATCTAGCTTATTTAGGTAGGCGAAATTCAAACTTCCTGAGCATAAAATGATTTGCCCTCAAATAACTTTTGTCGCCGGCAGAATTGGAATTTAATCGCGCGGATGTTTTACTATCGAGCCACCATTGAGAGCAAAAAGGAATGACAACGCTGGTTGCACGAAATCCGCCCAAAAAAACGGCGTTAGATATTAACTCTATTATCAAGTATCTATTAGTTTCTGGTCTGTGGGTGACATAGTTCGTCAAGAATGGATTCTTAAAATGTGGCCGATGGTCTTGTTTCGCGCAGCTTCGGAGGTTTCAAAGCATGTTTAAATACAACTTTTTGCAAAATTTCACAAAACAATTGTTTGGCTTGCATTTATTTATCAATGAGATGTTTCATCCATATACTAGAATCGAATTTAAGCCCCAGAAAATAGATGAACGTGTGCATTCGGCATCTCCGCGCTTTTTGCCTAGATACGTCGTTTGCACGCTTAAACGCTCACACGTCATTTGGTAGCCGAAATCGTGTGACTATCACGTTATAATGTTGGGTATAGCTATGCACAGCTATATATGTGAAGCGAAAACTCAAAAAACGTCATCACCATTATTGTGCTGACACTTTACCTTTAACGTCCTAAAAGAGGAGAAAAATTTTAACCGATTGAAAGGTTAATACGTATTTCATCCAACAATGTTTGCTCTAACGAAGTGCCCTGCGGCGGGAAGTAGCCATCATATGTCTTGATAAAAAGGTCGTTGTGCCACAGAAATGAGTCAAAAAGATAGTTGAGCCGCGTTAAGCTAAACGACTGGATCCCCCAATTTTGCTCTGTGGCTAGTATCTGTGACTGTGCCTAGCGACAAGATCTTATCGACGACACACATCTTACACAATTACAATAATACTGTTTGCAGCAACCGCATTATATGACTGATTGTTTATTTCTATTAGCGATTCCTGCTCTTTTTGCTTATGCGTGTATATCTTAAGGCCAGCGATGACATTGTCTATGACACTCGACATCGGCTGCCGTATTTGGCTGTCGATTGGTACTGGCTATTGGTTCTAGGTAGGTGCGTTATACATTTTCCGTGTTCTGCTCAGTGAGACCTGTCACGATGGTTGTAGAAGTACATATGGAAAATTATATAGTTAGCTGATTATCTGCTGTGCCGTTCTTTCATTTAATCCACTAGTTAAGAAAAGAATACGGTTTTAGAGCCTCTAAACTGTTGAATGAGAACGCGTATCATAATCCTAGTCTATTTTGTTTATCAGTACCGCTGGCTAAGGACTTTAGGCTCTGTCAGATACAAACGAGGTTGTCACACTCAATGATTAAGTAATTACGCGAAAAATATTAAATAATTATTAACATATGCCAAATTAACGTCACATAAAATTATTTCTTGAGTTTTGTATAACACTCAAAAGTAGGCTGACTCATAACTCAAAGTGTGAATATATAGTGCCAATTGAAGCGTAGTCTTCGTTACTTAACACAACATACCACAGAAATTAATTCTAGCTTGAATAGGTTCTGACTCGTTGTTATATGACCCCTCTATAAAGAGATGGATACGGAGAATTGTATTATTTCTCGTGGTTTGAACCCATTGAAACATGTGACTAACCAATTTCAAAGCTGCTTGTCGAAAGCGAAGCCTGCCTCACAGGTCACTTGTTTGCAAGTGTTAAGTAGCTAATAGGGTAATGGGTCTGGTGCAAAGCGGTTTGTTTAAGCTAGTCAACGTTGCACTCCTTACGGAGCATGATGAGCATGTCAACTATATATGGGGCTTGCAATGCCCAAAGGTTTTACGTGCATACGGTTAGATTAGGCCGTAGGTGATCTATGTACGTAATTACTTTCACCTTACATATTTTCTAATAAAGAACAAATACTTCGTGGTACTGTGGTACTGTAATTTATAAAGGTCGATTGTGTGGATTAAATCTGCCTGTAAGGACCAATGTATATACACGTATATATACTGGTTTGTAAGAGAAGATCCATATGATATTTTCCGGTAACGTATCCTTATCCCAATGATACTAGTATTTATTGGTATGATTAGTATTTGTTGATATAACTTGTTGTAAATCGACGATCCTTCCATCTTCCATCGATATTCAGCATCTTTTTTACATGTATGGCCTTTGAATACGTTATTGAAATTTGAATAGCTGACAGCCACCTCACCTGTATTGGACTCGGGGCTACAGCCGTTGATTCCTGAAATATTTTATGCCTCTAAAGAAACAACTTTCTGGATATTTCCCTTGTTTGTTTCAGTGTTAGGTCTTCCAAAGCTTGCCAATGCCGTATTGTGGTTTTGTATAGTAGTTAGCGAACTCTAGTCCATTTATAATTCTACTGATTCCATCCCGTGGGTTCGAAATTTCAAAAAATGCTTGACTTTTGGAGTGCACGAGCGAATCACGCAAAACGAAGATGTAACCGCACCGAAACGTATAAAGAAATAAAGTAATGTGCCCAATCACAGTTTGCATGGGCAGTATTTAAATTCTGCTACATTTAGGTACTAGAGAAGTCCTTTGCAAGTATCTTGATTAGACCGTACGAATATCCTTAGGCAGCTCACATAGGTATATTTTCTAGAAACCTTAAAAATGAGCCACAGCGCTGTATGATTTATAAAGTTGGTAGAATACTGACATGCATGTCAAGCTGAAATAGACGGGATTAAAACGGCGAATGTAATATGTATGTGCACGTATTTAGTTGTAGTATGGTATTGGTATCCAAGAAAGAAGGCAAAAGATAAAAGGAAATTGGGTAAATCAATTTTATGTTCGCCAGACAGGTATAGAACTTATAATAAAATGAAGATATATTTCCTGCTATTAAGCCTCCACCTCGCGACTTGGAGCAAACGGAATGGGAGCGCTAATGCTGGATTCTGTCGCTTATAAGATCCGATCATTTCCTTTAGATCTAATAAACCTAGAGGGCTATCGGCACTCCCAGTATTGTACAAGTCTGCATAAATGAGAAGTCGGAACACTGTGTAGGTAGAAGCCATGCATAACTCACGCTGCGCAATTACAATTGCATAATGGGCATATAGTGGGCGTTATAGCCGATCGTTTTAATTTACGAGCAGAGACTGGGGCATCCCATTTTGACAGGTCCTTCTTCACAATTAATTCTAATTTAAAAAGCCTTGAAGCTTCCGTTTCCTAAGTCCTTTGTTTAGTTACAATCATACATAATTTTTCCTTAGGTTTAGCGAAACCAGCACTTTATAAAGACTTCGCATCAGTAACCAGTATAAATTCTCTATGGCGAATGCGAAAGTGCGACCTCTGACAACGTTCGCCCGATCTGTCTCATTCGTTGCGTGTGAGAACTAGAACTTTCGCCTTTTCGCACTCTGAACTATTATTACAAACTGATTGAACAATCCAAACTAGCAGACGACGCGCCGACAAATCACCTTTTCTGTTTAAAATGACAAGCACTAATCAGAGTCCCTATATTGCAGCAATAGCTTTGTCAGCAACAATCGTTAAAATGCATTTCAGTAAATGTCTGCGATGATTTGCTGCACTGTTATCGAATGACGTATATTTCGGCCTACACATATCCATTCTGAGTGGTTCGGAGCTTAGAATTCTCATTGATGTGTCAAATTAGAGTTAAATTCATCATCAACGGCTCTCGAAACAGTCTACAGTAAGCAAGTCCACAAAGCACAGAAGCTCTTTTCGGCTTCTTAGTCTAGATAAAAGTATTACAGTTTTTTACTGACATTTGGAAGATTCAGTTTATCAGTTCAAACTTTTACAAACGGGTGCATTCAAACGTTTTCGTCAAAATAGGGGCGATAAGAAAAAACGATCTCCATCTAATTGCAATAAACTTTTTAAATCCATTGTCAACACGTGTTTATGGATTACATTTGAAGCTGAAACGGCCCGGACACACTCCAGATCGACTGTTTAGTTCTGCATAGTTCGCTGGGGCATAGCTGAACTAAAGCGGTTAAGCAAAACAAAACAAACGTAAAAAATGGCCCACAGAACAAAGAATCCTCCATACGGGTGCCTTTGTCTACTAAAATGTATAGCCATATGGTTCTCTGTTTATAAACTACAACACATATAATTGTTTAACTATTTCTGTTTAACACTATACTGCTATTTACTTTGCTAATGCTAATATAGTGCACTAAAGGTACTGTTCATAATGATCCACTCCGATTATTATTAGAAACGTTAGCGAAAAAAACGTGAAAAAGATGTGCCCCATTTATGTGTGTGTCTGTGTGTGTTTTGAATCTTCTATTTGCTTGATCGGTCAGGGTGGTCAACGAGTCACCAACAACAATTGTGCTAGTTGGCATTCGGTGTTTCGCCAGCATTCAACTCCCTTTTCTGGCGGTCATGGACCCCGCTACTGTAGTACCCGGCCAGCATCTCTTGCATAGTCGCTGACTTCCCATCTCACGTTTCGCAAATCCATCGCTGGAATTGTTCATCAACCCAGTTGGGCCCCTTGACAGATACCCACAAAAAAATGCCTAGTCGCCTGCATGTTTGGGGTTCGTGAGTATGAGCGTAATATAAGCAAGATCTTGTTTGCGGATTGTACACACCGGCAAACTTATGGTCGGCGGCATACTCAGCTTGGGGGTACTACGAACGAAACAAGCAGGATTGTTCTGCTGCATAGCATCTAAAAGATAAGAAAATCCGAAGAAGTCTACAACTCAGTACTACGGAAACGTGACACGTCTGTGCTAGTAAGCTAGCGCCAGTAAATAATTGTATGCATTCACGAGAAAAAATTCCGATTAGTCATACAAACTGCTTCATCTTACCAGTGTTGAATTTAATTGCAAAACGCTAAGTGTCGAGGATGAGTGTATTAAACAAACGCTAGGCTGGGGGAATTCAACTTCTGTAGACCCGAGCTAACACATTAGATATTGTTGACACGTCTCATGCGTTTAGGTCGCTACAAAGTGGAATCCCAAATACGGATGTTTCTCTAAGGTAAGCCGAGAACGCTGCAATGCATGTCTGTCTGTGTACACTATTAAGATGGTCTACAACCTTGAAGAGAACATAACACGCGGCAAGGTCTCGAATGTTTTGTGACTTCCACAGTTTTTCGTGAAATTATGAACAAAAAGTAACGAATAGGATAGAATTTGAACACTAGCTCTTGCCTGATCTCGAGAATTCTAGTTTGGAGTATTTTAAAAGTTGCCTTACACTATCGGATACATTGCTAATTAGTATAATTCGAAGTTTGCTTTGGAAAACGGTATAGACTCAAAATATTAAACATTTATTCTTCTGATGTAGCTAGATGTAGATAATAACTAAATCTTGCAGTCCACCAGGAAAAAATTAAAAACACGGCTATTTAAGCTTTAAACGTGTAATTGGGAGCTAAGTGTGTCTTCTACGAACAGTTTATGCGGTCACCGTGCACAACTCGCTTCCTTCATGCGAAAACGCCTGTGTTCATATATATTCAGTGATATAGAGAACATGTATAGAGTCTAAATAGTGCGTATTGGCTATCGCTTAGTCATACTCATCAATTACCGCAATTTATTTGCAGATTTTCTTGACACTGCTCTTCGGAGCTGTTATCTTATCGTAAGTTTCGGCTAGGATTCACACAAAGGCATGCGCACTGGAGCGTACGTTTTCGATTTTATCCGATGATTGTTCGTTTAATCTAACGATTTCACATTGATCGTTTGTTGGTTATAAATTGTATATCCTTTTTTCTTGCTAAAACAACTCTGCATATCTTTCAAGGAGACACTAACCAGACAAGTCGTATTAAAATTTTTGTGTCCAAAACCAAATAAGATGGCAGTCTCGTTGTTGTACTAGCGCCTCCACTAAGTATTTTTAAGGCTAACCATCAGCCAATATTTAACGTCCACAGTAGCACTTTTTGCATTACTTCGTAAGACGGACCCCATATAAACGTAAATGTGCACAGGCGGTGATCGATAGAGAAAATATAAATGTAAATGTGGAATGGCGGGGATCGAACTCATACATCTACGTGTCTCCTCTCGTCGCAAGGCGCACACGAATGCACCAAGCCACAGAGCTCGGCAAAATATGCTTAGGTACGAAATACTTTTTTTTATATTTTTTAGACAAAGTACTTTTTAGACCACGGTACCGCTTTTTAGGGTACGACGGACCCCATAAATGTAAATTTGCAACGGCGAGGATCGAACTCGTCTACCTGCATCTCCACTGCACTTTATGTATGTGCCATTGAGGTCTCCGGTATGGTTCCTATCGCCTCTTCACTCCAATAGAGGAACGTCTATCTTCTAGTTACCCATTTTTTAAATGAGATGGTATAATGGTCATTAAGTATGCTGAAGAATCTGAAAGTATGTAATCTGGCTCAATTTGCATGATGAAATTCCATCGTTTAGACTCCCCAGAGCTAACTCCACATAATTTTTTTGGACAGTCTTGCGGCAAGGTTATAACTTCTTGTAAATCCACCTAGTTAACAATTTGGTCTTCTCTAAATATTTTTAATCTTCTCAAAGCGGAAATCGGTGAAAACGTCCACGAGCACAAGACACCTTGTTATACAAGAATCTGTCTCTGTTACCGGAAATGTGACTTAAATATAGCGCTTTGCTTCCGCAGAGAACAAAGCTTTAGAATATGTATGTTTAATCATTTTAGAATTTTCTCTTTATATATATGATATGCAAGAACATCAATCATAGGCGAAGTTCCATTTGTGGCACCGATACCCTTACAAGTACACGTAAACGTTTCCTGGTAAATCTTTTCCATTCTAATCCTGTAAAGGCTAATGAAACTTTTATTATTTGATCTTATTGCACGCTTTTCACTAAGCAGCTCTAATCCTAAAAAATAAACCAACTTTAGTGCGCATTTGGCTAAGACTGCTTGTATAGCTCTGTAATATTGTCTTTCCGCTTAATGGAAAAATTTGTCTTCGAAATTTAGTATGTAAAATACAAAGGCTACTAAATGTCGTGAGCGCTGTACTGTTAGTCCAACAAGAATTATTAAAACCTTCCGAATGCGCTTATGCAACGATACAGATTATGATGAAAACTATGTGTTATGCAGCCAAGTGTCGCACTTTTTTTCTTGCCTAGCCTGTCCATTTTATCTACGAATACTTAACCGGTTTCGATGGGTACATAAAATCATAGTCGCTCCATTGAAGAAGAAGGACGAGCTTGCATAGGGCACTTGATTTAAAGATACTTTATGTATAATCAATACTTTTACTTTCAAGTGAAGAGACACATTCAAGGTAGCTAACGGCCTCCTAAATCGGTCGAGCTTTGTAGAGCTCGCGTAGTAAACGCGTAGCGTGACATAAATTTTATTACCTTCCAATACAGTCGTCGCATTTTTATTTTACCATTAAAAACCGTTAAGTGGTCAGATAAAATATAAATCTCTGTATATCAGAACTAAGTCGAAATAAAACATAAAATGCAGATTTCCGAAAAGTGCTCCGATCGGTGAAATCCGAAGGTACTCCGATAATTCGTAGCTATGTATTATCCATATAGCCAAATGCAAATACTCAATTGTTCATCTCCAGCAAGCACCAACTCGTTCCCCTTTTGCTTGTGCCACTTTTCGGGTTCAACTGATCTTGCCAAAATAAGAAAACAAGCCTATCTAAACTAACATAGTTTAATCGGAATGAAGTCATAGTAATATCTCGTCACAGACGAAAGTCATAAAGGCAGGACCGGTGCGCGTGTTCGTTCCATTCCGACGACGAATCCATCCGGATATATGGCTAATTAACAAAGCATTTGTCTCATTTACCGTAGTAACATGCTCGCGCATGGCACACCCGCTGTAGTTGAACAAACGCGTCAGCCGTAGGTCAGCTAAAGCATTATGAACCGACAGTGGTTGACGCTCGCTGAGTAAAACCATTGATGACGGGTATTAATGTGCCGCCGACCAATGGCAAATATTTAAAACGCTACAGGAATGACAGCCCTGAAATCCACGTCACGCTTTTTTCTAAGACATCCGTAAAGGCTCGTGCTCACAGCGTCTATAGTACAGTACGTGCCTAGAAAAAGCTGATACATAGCTTTAAATTTAAATGCGAGGTTTACGAAGTATCCACATCGAAAAACATGAGCTCGTACAACCTATCTACGAAACCCTCATTGAAGTTCGTGGAACCTTCACGAGATCCAAAAATAGGTTGCTTACATGACAACGTATCTGATGAATGAATTTGTCGTTATGATACAAAACAAACTAAATTGACGTGTTATCCAGCATCTTACCATATGTACCCATGTTTAGTTAAAAAACTGCTTGTACAATCCTCCACTTGTGACACATGCTTCGTTGATCGACGATTTGCACGCACTTGAGTAAGAACCATGTCAGCGCATTCGATAACGGAGAGGATTGAAAGCCTTAGTGATAAAGCTCC
>MNPL01018208.1:0-12146 GCA_002081605.1 Tropilaelaps mercedesae | reverse complement strand
AAAGGCCTTTTGATTATTCAAGCATTGGGCAGTTTCTTAGACACAAAGACTAACAAAATTAAATGTATTTATCGTAACCAAGAGCTCACCAATAGCTTTCCGACTATCCCGAGGATGAATAAATTGCTACCCACATTTTAGCGAGCACCATTGCACATTATAGTAATTTTTATTCTCAAGTTTCGTTCTCGGATTCTGGAATAGTAACGAAGCGCAAATCCGAAGTTACCACTAATCAACGTTGACGACGTCCCAACGCGTGCTTATGTTAAAAAAACAAAAGCCAGTTTCAAATAATATCGGATCTTCTATTTAGACTGACGAGGTGCCTCGTTAGAATCTACGTGCGATTGCACCAAAACAATAGGATAAACCACGACAGAATTGACGACAACAGCGTTATGACGGATATCCTTTCGATAACGAGATGGGGCTCCGCAAATTAGTGCGTTATGTGCTGCTCGAGCATATAGCATCCACTACTTTAAAGTTAATGTCATTTAAAACTACAGGGGACGACAATTCCTCTTTTGGATTCACTTCGGTGCAAGGGCACTAATTTCGATTAGCGCTAGGCTTCAAGGAGTGCGCAGTAGATGGGCGTCACCCATAAGTAAAAAAACGCCCTTCACGTTGAAGCGCAGGTGGGATTTCGATTTTTTCAACTAGCCCTATTAGCTTTACGTCATAATAGCCTAGCCATTTTTGTCTGCATTAAATTAAATAAAAAGGTGTATTTCTGAGTAAAGTATACAACGTTGCAAGAAAAAACCAAGGTGTTATATTATTCCACTTTTACTTACGTTTCAGGTGTTCATCTATTTACATAACGTCGCACTTCTTATCTAAACAACAGGGATGCGAAGATGAACGTTATTTTTTACCTTCTCATTGTTCGTTATAACTAAACGGCGACGATGCAATTAGTAAATTATAAAAAAATGGTAAAAAGTTGGCTTGACAGGGAAATTTGGGAGGGAACATTTGAAAATTCTACCTAACTAAAACAGCATGCAAACGGTAGTTAAAACAGCTGTCTACGACATACCTTGAACGCAAGACTAGCTAACCGTATACGCAAGCTTTATTGTAAACTAGCTGTCATACCATAGCGGTTGCAAAAACAAGTGACCGATGTTGTTTAAAAAGACCGCTGAGAGGGCTTAAAGGTGGCGCGGTGTATGTACAAGAAGGCTGATCAAGATAACTGTGTCTCCTCAATGGATATCGTTACAAATAGATTCTATCCTCGGTGCCAAACGAGACGTTTGGTGCTACGTGCATTGCCCTACGACCTGCCACAGGAAATGCATGAGTTGGTGGTTCTCATTTTAGTCTATCGGATCATCCAGATATTTGTGATCTTCCGCGATCTGGCTTCTTCTTTCCGTTGGTCTAATCCGCCAAGGCCCTACTAACCTTAAAGGGCCGCTATATTCAATAAATTTAATCCAAGCATTTGCTGTTTTCTAATAAAGGGCTGTATCTAACCCCTTTGATTTGACTACAATTGGTTACTGTTAACCCGGACCTGTTTTTGACATTTTGTTTACATATCTAATTAACGTGTTCCCGCCTCCACAGTTTTATATTCTTTTCTAGTGCGGCATAAATGGAACGACGGTTATATGCTTACCGAAACCGCGAAGGTTTCCTTCAACTGACCTAATAAGCGTTAATAGCAATGTATCGCTCATTATTTTCTGTGAGTGTGATTCCTGGCTACTTCGTATTAATGCTCATAATCGGGGAAATATTAGGCTTCTGAATAAGGACAATGGTGTCAGTGCCTATCAGTAAAAAAGAAAGGTGCTACGAATGTGAGATACGAGACTAATTTATGCTTCAATTAAATGCAGTTATTTGCCCATCAAATGTTTTTTTCGTCTTTAAAACTGGTCAGTATAAGGATAATACGGTTTTCCTTCGTAGAAAAGTAGGAAAAATGAAAGTCTGTCGTTTCAGTATATTTACGCCACCTTCCTTATAACATATTTCAGAAGAAACACTACAAGAATATATTCTTCAAAGATTTGTTATTTAACGGGCAAAACATAATGAAAAGAGATGCTAGACGGAACTTCCTTCTTCGGTCACCTTTGCGGACGGAGTTATTGCAGCACACTTGCTTTTATTTATCCATGAGAAGTGCCGCATTGAAAATTCCCAGCCTACATTGGCTTCGTCTCCATTCATCGAACAAGCAGTGTATAAATACTCACAAACGAATGTCTGCGTCACACGGTTTTCTTTGAGATAGAGGCCTCACATGTTCATACCTCACAACCTACATATAACTGGTAATTAAAACTCACAGAGATTTGCTTCTATATTCGTCTTTAGTGAGATCTTTTTCAACGTTTGCACATAAATGCTGTAGACTTAAGTGAAAATGCTACGTTGTATACAATATCATGACATCTAATTTACTGCTTTTATGTAGCCGCTAAACAACGATTTTGACTTGGCCTTCGAATTTTACTAACAACATTTGTAATAGCAAATGGAGAAAATATTATTCAACAAAGCTAGTGGCACAACCTGTTCGCGCATAGTGTTGTTTCCAAAAGTCCATTTAAATACGCACGCAAAGGGAATAGAAGGGAAAAAGGAAATATAATTTCATGGTTTTTGCAAACAACGCAGAGGGTGATTAGTGAAAAAACGATCGGGCATTACTATTATTAGAATTTTTGAAGCTAATTAAACTAGCTTTTTTCAGTCGACGTTTGCTTGTTATATAGTTACCATTCTATCAAGTGCATGCCTGAAATGCGTGTTGTTTTGAGGATATCAATTGTTGCCACCTTCAAATCTTCGAATTAGAATTAAACCATGAGTCCGTCACTAGATCAAGCTGAAATCTATTCGTAATTTAGTCTACAGTGGCTAGCACTTTCTAAAGAGTGTTTGTACTTTACTAATATCTCAACAATAAGCTCCTGTAGCTAGATTTACAGCAGATTTACGACAGATTCTGTCCTTCATAAGTTGTACAAGAAAACTCACGGCTAACTTCTCTAATTCGGCATGTAGGCAGAGTGGCAGAAATTGAGAGGATAAAATTACACGCAATGTAGAGATGACAATACTAATCTTTTGAAATAAAGTACATTAATGCAAATCGAATAGGCGTATTTGGGATCAACGTTTACTTGGAGTGCCATGTTGGCGCCAGCGCCTTGCTTTTTAGTGTGATTAAGTTGGAAATAACTAAAAGTTTAGTTTAGCTAAAGCCTAGATGTAGTTTGTTGAGGTCGATTATCTATTGAATTAACTTGTCTATTTGGAGTTTGGTGTAACGGTTTAGCAATTCAGCAAGAAGCGGGAAGAAAACTCGAAATGGAAGAATTACACAAATATGCAATTTATTGTTTCCTGGAGCCTCGTAGGCAAAGAGAGTTATCAAAGAGGTTGCACAGACGTTGAAAGTGTTAGTTGGGAACGATATATAAGGTACACCTAAACCGCAGTGGGTCCATTCTTATTGGGTACACCCAAAAAACTCCAAATGTCATATATGAACTGGCTACGATTTGTCTGTTTGCTTTTGGGGTAACAAAAAAGGTCTCAAAATCCGTTGACGACGGCTTCAAACTTTTATAAAAAACATCAAAATAGTTATCGCGCAACTGAAAATTACTAATATGAAATAGTTCAAATGCAGGCCAATTGTTTCTTGAGCAAATTGTAGTAAAGTCAGTGCCGTTTTAAGAAGAAGCTCACGATTCTTGAGACTTTCTACAATCGTTGCACATATTTTCTTACTAATTATCTCCCTTTTTTATACTTCTTAACAAGTCCAATTATCATACTTGCCCAAAAAAGGAAATCACGAAGGTGAAATCAGGACTAACTGGTAGGAATTATCCTTTTTTAATGCCATGTTCTGTAATTTTGTCTCACTTGTTTTAAAAGTACGTAATTCAAGTACGCATTAACCATATTTGTAATTTTAACTATTACTTACTGATCACAGTGGTCCGACATAATCTACCATCAACAAAAATGATGTCCATGGTTTTTTCGGTATTGTTTAACTCTTTGTCCAGAATCTCTACTGTATTGGAAAGGTTCAACATAGAGCTCTCAATTTACTTACGCAACAAATTGAATGACTAAAAGACTGCACACAAATGTTGGTTTTCCTAGCTCCAAAATCTTTGTTTGGCAGAACGTTTGCGGTTATCGTTGGATTTGAGTCTTTTTCTCAAACACGATTGAATCAGAAAGCCCATATTACGCTTTTCTTTGCAACAACATCCCTGAGTCTACTATAAACACAAGGGCATCCGAACCTACCAATCTTCTTCGTGGTTGCTATATGGACTTCTGAGACGCAAATTAATCATCTATCCATTTCTGCCAGACAGGCACCACTCTATCTCAAATTAAACCAGCAGTGTTCGACGATGTTCTTAACTATTGAAGCTAACAGGTATTTGCGTATTATATTACGCACACGAGTTATCCGTAGTCAAGTTATCCAAATGCACATGCAAGGCCAAACCATGACAAGTCGCCTATGTTACATAATCACTTTCACTTTAGGATAACCAACACTCCGATGCTGACGCCTGTCTAATCACCGTGCCACATCCCCCTTTTTCACCGAGAGCAAAGTGGCGCCTAGGTACCGTTCGACTGAATTTTTCGCGCGGGATACTTGCACGATTACGGTCGCTGTCAGACGGCACCGAAGAGAAAGCTACCCATTACTCCAGAATAACAGCAATGCCCACAGATGCCACATGGCCCCGCTCTGGAGCGGCTAACAAGCGTGCGGTCCGCTGTTACGGTAAACTTCTGTGGTTGCAGAATCGGCGCCGGCGACCCAGAGAACATGGAGAGGGCTAGTCATACTTCCCTTTCCACCGTGATGTTCTGGACAACGAATGCCGCAAAAGGCGGCCATCCAATCCAGCTCGGCTACACGAGATGACCTTACACCTCTCCATGGCATCCCAATTCATCTTACACCATACGTACGTATGCGTAGAAGTGCGGTTACTGCTGTTAGTTGCCGACATACGTGTATACAGAGAGTGACAACCTTTATTGTTATCCAAAATGTAAAAAGCTTTGTACAAATGAATAAATATGCTAAAGGTTTTAAACTAGCAATGTCTGCTTATAGACAAAGTTGTTAATTTTGTTTGTTGCTGATGATAATATCACTGAAGCTTAGAACGTCGATGACGAAGGACTATAGGCGATGGAACGATTAGTGATCAAATATTAATTACCGTTCGACACGATTCAACGTAAAGGCTACATTGTCGGATCGGGTGGTGCTTCTTCCGAAGAGAAATATGACGAGCGCACGAAGTGTGCCAACGAAAAAATTCCTAACGGCATACCTGTATAGCTGGGTCTTTCTAAAGTTGCGCGGTATAGATAAATTTGATTTTGATTCTATGCGAAGATCATATCGGGCCTAAGTTTTTGACGCTGAGAAAGGGCATCTATTGTAGCAATAAAATTTTTAAGTAATTATCTCGACCATTTGGAAACTGAACGCTAGCGCGTATTCTATAATCGGCTGCAAGATCAACACCTACACTGTAAATCTTATATCCTGCACAGCACACTTAACAGAGCTGATTGTACTGACACAGCTGACTTAGCCTAGTCAACATCGTCATCTAAATGAATGGTAAAGTGCCTCATGGAAAATAAACAATTTATTTTATGACTTTCCGTTAATTTGATTTAACTGAACTGATTTTTTGTCTTTTTAAGGAAGCGCTAAATGCGCGACAATATCAGCAGCCCTTGCGAAGCGGTATAGCTAACGATGTAGCGCCTTTGCATAGCTAACGTTACTCAGTCGACATGCTGAGCTATCATTTGAGTTATATTACCTCACGATATGGTTCGGTTAGCGCCAACGTTTTGCCTGCGTTGCAAATGTACTAACCAGAAGCTACATTTGGGTAAATATACGTTATATCTAGTGGACTTAGAAAAGTCCGATTAGAGTTATCCTTCAATTAGGCTAGAAAGATAGCTACCGTTCACATAAAGGTTAAAACACCGATAGTACGTACAAGTAATGTATAAAATAATGAACAAAAATTTACATTTGATGGCGTCAGTAAGCCGCAGAAAAGGACAATTTACTATTATCAAAAACGCACTTCCTTCGGCATTGACCTCGATGACTAAGTATATGGCTTTGCAGTTAGCACCTTCCCGTTTGCAGTCACGTACTGGTGACACATATTCGTTGTAAGTGTATTTAGAATGCTCGAATAAATGCGAACGCGGTTTTGACCTTAGATCGAAGAATGTTTCTAAAGTATTTCATTTAATTTAGGAACGCGCTCTGATGTCGTCGCTATTACTTGCCTGTGACTCTGTCGCCGCCCGTCATACCGAACTTCGGCATCCGCTTGTGTAGGTACAATACGTAATGTGTAGGTAGATTGAAGCGTTCCAGAAACGACAGCTGTGAATATCACATTTGCAAACCCCTCTTTAGTACTGACATCGTAATGGGTGGTGAAATTGGGACGTGTACATAACTCTCATCGGCGAGTCGTCCATTGAAGGACACTTGTGCTGGCCTGTAGGAATACGCAAGTCCACAAAGGCCGGTTTAGTAAACTGGTTAAAGATGCAGTCTGTTTGTTTGTCGGTCGCAACCGCTGATAAACTTTGCCCTCTGAAAAATCTGAAAATTGTACACTAGCGACCAGATCTTTATGCGATCGCTATGGCAGTCTACGGTTGGTTCGTAAGACTTCCGTATCGAAATAAGCTCGTGTTCGGTGTGTACCCAAGTGTGTGAACAACTAGCTTTTAAATTACAACCAGTTCGTGAATTCTCAATTAGTAAAATTCTTGTTTGAAATGTAGCGCTTGTGTTTATCTTGATTGTACTGATGTGGCCGATGTCTTAACAACATGTCTACTAATATATAAGGTGTTTTCATGGACTTCGCAAATGCTAGCTTGTATAGCTGAATCTGAAGCAAATCGAAAATTCACCGAACGGTCCTACGGCTCATACAGTGGCACTGCTATCAAACTCCATAGCTGAGGATTCTCTATTTGCAATCATGTCTTCTTAGACACCGCGACGAGAAATCCTGGTTGATCATTACAAACCGGAATTACCGGTTTAAATGACTGCAACGAACCGACTACCCATTGTCTACTAGGTCTAACTCTAAACAACAATATAAAGAGACATACATTCGTTTATACACATATAATGCTGCATATAAAAAGATTTTTCCTTTTTTACAGGACGTCCCCCAACATATATGTTGTCTTAACCATGTGAGGGCCAATTTAAAGACACCGTGAACAGTGGATATCAGTGGCATTCGTTATTACGACGTTCCACCTACGACGTTCGCACATAAAGCGGTGTGATGTGACGTATAGAGATGGGCAGAAATTAGACACATCAGAATTACGATCAATGATCTCGATCAATAATTCGCATTCTAAATTTCCTACTCTTCTTTATCCTGGATATTTCTTACTAACCGGATGGTAAGTCAACGACTTAAATACACGGTGATACTTGCTGGTCGAGTTACAAAATAGTTAGAGTCTTAATCACTAGCCTCAGATTTCATGATTCTTCGAAACCTTACTCGGCGGTTTGTGTCGAATAAAGGCAAGGCACTTGCCTTCATGCACTTTTTGCTTCACTGGGTCCAGCTACAAAACTGGCAAGTTTTGTGATATCTATGAGGTAAGTACCAAGTCCTATATCGCGACTGATAGTCTTTCAATGTTTGTTTTCTTCTTTTCGTTCTTAAAGTGTTCAGAAAGAGCACAAGTGACCCTTTCTCCGAAATTTCGCATACGAATATGTCATTTTAGATTCATAAAATATTGCCGAAAGTCGCGGAGATTATCACTTATGGACGACATAAGCATCAATAAGACATTGTCAATGGACGCCCCATCTTTTTTGTTGCTCTAGGGCTGTTGTACCATCTCATATGACACCGCTTCCTTCTATTAGGCGGTAGGACTGTCCAAAATCGCTCGTATAGCTAATGATAATATGTCTTTTTCCTTCAGTGTTTGTCTATGCGCATCTACGCCTGAGAGTTTATGGGTGCGTGTCATTAATGTGGGTGTGTTCTATGCTCTATATACATATATCCTCATTTGCCGTTGTTTTTTTCTCTGCAAGGACAGGCAAGTGGGGGTAATATGCGTTTCATTTTCTTAGCAGCTGTCTTCTTTGGTGGATCTGTTGTCGTCGTTCGTACTGACGATGCTGATGATGATATAGCAATATCGAAGCCGCGGTGACGGAGGCCAGGGCCCTTGGTCGATCGGTCCGCGCGGCTTCGTCTTCTGACAAAGAGGTGGACTGCTACCGAGGACTGCTACAACGAACAGTCAGTCAGAAAACGGACCATAGCGTCACTACCAGTACCCGCAGGGATAACACAACAGAGCAGCTATGCGTCGCGGCGTTAGGCCAACATCTCATGTGACCGGCGAGCACTACGTTAGGAAGTCAATAGACATCTACTTCTGGATGGACAGGCGTTGTCGTCGCCTTGCTCGGCTCTATCGGCTTCCCCAACGTTCTCCGGCAGAGGGAAAGAATTAAGAGCGGGCTTGATGGCCATATATAGCTGTTAGAAAAACGCTACGGAGAGATGCCGAGCTGCACCGTATACTTTCAACGCTGTCATCAAGGCAAACGCAGTACAGAAAGAAGGACGCAATAGGATTGAGAAAGTTCCCCCAGAAAAAGAGTAGTGTCTGATACTAAGATACATGAGAAACGGGGAAAGAGGCTCGCACACCAGAAGAAAGTGCTATACATCTTTACAATGGCTACCAACAGAAATAACACCAATAGTAAGTACGAAATGCTAATGACTATATTATGCTGACTAGGTCACACTAGCGAACCCATGTCCTGAGATTTCTAGCTGGGAACCGAAAATAGACGTCTGCAGAAGAATTTAAAGCGAAAATTAAAATCTAATAAAAGTATTAGTAGAATGTATCGCTGCTCTGCTAGCAGCATGGTAAGATAACTTACCAAATAAACTGTTCTTAATGGTATTGTACAATCAATGTGGGGCTCACATATTATATTTTGGCCACAGTAGTCTTTTTAAGGCAAATTTTCTTAAGAAAGATCTTTTCTCGGATGAACCTTAAAATCACCTCGGAGCGTTTAACAGTCGCAGCTGCTCAGATCCGGCTGTACACACGATCAATTCCCTTGTCCAGACCGGTCAAAGCGGTATGTTAGTACTTGAAAGAGCTTGTCGGTAACCCTCTCATGGCAGACTGAAACCAAAAAAACAGGAATTGTTCATAATATCACACATTGATATCATACTATCTATTACTATCTGGTACAGTCAGAGGTAGCTTCCTTTGGAATGGTAGTTTAGATGCGCGATCATTTTCACCTCATAATAAACATATACGCTTGAAATTTATATTATGCTTGCACTAAATTTACTAATGGTAGAGAAGTAGGGTACTGGGTTTTGAGTGCTCATAACTAGTAAACAATAACTATTTGCTCTAGAAACAAAAATGATTTTGATTGACTAGACTTAGCAGTACTAATTGCCACTTGGAAGCAATTTTTGCGAATGATGCTCAGATTTCTGTATTAAACATCCAACGCAGCTGCCAGTCGTAGAACTTGCATAACTCCGGCGTACTTTGATGATATGACTCAACTTTGTTTACCATTTTGACGTAAGAAAACTGAACCACACCGAAACAAAGGCCAGAATCTGCCTTTAGAATAACTCTTAAAATTTGCAGCATCTCGCTGAGCCGTTTTTGATCCCAAAACACTCTCAAGGTCAGCGACTTGGATAATACGTTCAAATAACTAGGTGACAGAATTCCATAATCTTATTAGATATCAGCAGAATAGAGGAGCCGTGTAGGGACGACACATTTTGTATATTCAGAGGGTGGAAGATAATTAGATTTTTGACGCGGTATGCACCATGGCTTCGACAGCCGACGTGCGTTCGACAGAACTAGCGTTGCCATGCAACCACGAAGCGCAAATAACTGAGTTAGGGTTGACCGATCGTCGGAACTCTTTAGTAAGATCCTCTGAGAGCTGTGAACTGCTGTCAGGGGCGTTGTAAGTTTTGAAAAAGTACCGAAAAGCGACACCAAAACCTGTCATTATGGCAGAGCTGCATGTCCGCTCGAAGAATTTATAAAACTTGAACTACGGTTACTTTTTTCTCATTTTTATTTATTTGCTCACTTGTTGTTACTGGATGAGGTTCTGAAGGTGTCACTTAATATGCAGAAAACATTTTTTTACTACGTATTACTTTACTGCTAAGAAACCACTTGTGAGCATGGCAAGTACGTAGCAATACGGTCTTATATTTAGTTTTCAGTGCATGTAATTTTTCTAACGCTATATATATTTTTCAAACGATAATAGGCGAGTGGTTCATATGAAGGCACACTTAGTGGTTTTACAAAAAACGCATTTGTGTTAAGATCACCGTCTTAGTTTCCGCTCATTTTAGTACTAGGGGAAAGCATGCTATTGCACAATGAGCAGCTTTGCGGCGAGCCCTGTAAGAATTCCACAATCTGTGAAGAATACATGGAGATAAGATGGGCACAAATACCGCAACATTCAAAGATAGTCAAATATCAAACTGTTAGACTCGTTATTGAATGATATAGAACGTTATGTGCCTGTATGCTACTAAAGGCTACGACGTTGAAAACAGTGTAGATATGAACGGATGATCACGATAAAGCATATTTATGTTTCACTCAATCTTGGTTCTTGAAGTTACCGCAAGCTACGCCGAACTCTCTGCGTTCTATCAGGAGGCGTGCTTTGTTCGTCCAAAGTAAATGAATTGGTTGATCCAACCATCATGTGTTGGAGCACATGACTTATAGACCAGCGTAAGCTGATAATATATTTTAAAGATACTGAAACATATATTAAAACAGGGCAGTTATACGTATCTATTAGTAAAAAAAGCCGGAACTATTTAAAAATATTGTTGCTTGTGACTATTATCACGTGCTGTCAACCATTTAGAAATGTTGGAAGGTCAATGATAATAATAATATTGGAAAAAATTTCAGCCATTGCAAATATAACCGTGATCTTGATGTCATTTATCTTTGAGATGAACTGTTAACTATAAATTACGTCACACGTCGAATTGGTAAAAGACGCTAGGTGTGATCAGTACTGGGAGCGCTCCGATAACTATTATATTGATCTAGATGAGTTTTTAAAGTGGCTAGGTTTAAAAGACTGGTAGGGCGTCTGTAATAGTGAGTGGGCATTCTACGCACGTAAAATATGAAATCATTCGAACATCGAACATCTTCACGTAATTGTTTTAGACGATACTAATAATTCTTCAACCTAACGGCTTCGAGCGCATTGGGTGGCACTTGTAAAAAATCCGTCGCCCTTAGCAAAAATTTCTAATTGAGCTAAGAAGTTCTTATGAGTTTTGGCTCAGGAAAAGACAACTACAGATTAAGCCGCTTACTAGGAAGCAGGTTCGCGCGGTTGAGGTTTTAACGAAATATTGTTGTGAAGAACACAAAGCTTTCCCGAGCACTGGGCATAAGTGTGAGCGTTGAAAGAAAATAAACTCGCGTTGCGATAATCTTTTAATTTGTTGATGCATTACAAGAATAAAAAAGCATTCGCTGTTTTCAAATCGGCTACTACTACCTTAGGCACTGCAGGCGTACAAATGGCTATTTACAGTCATTATTAAAACGCCATGGTTTGACTGGGCTAGTCTACAGCTAGCGGATTCCTTAGATATTCAACTTTTGCTGATCAGAAACAATTTGAGTGAGAACTTACTAAAGTGGCGTTTCAATTATGCTTAGAAAGTGTACAACGCGGAAAACATACATTATGAATGTGAATATCCGTACTCCTGAAGATCGATGTTCTCTCCTAACAAAAAAAAAGTATAAATAACACATCAAAGAAAAAATGGGTTGTTTATTTTCATACGTTTATTTTAAACAACTTGTTTTATGATATATTTCAAGAAAGCAAGTTTCTATTCCCAGCTGAGTATACGCCCACTACCCCTTCCAAGTTACTTTCTACGTAGAAGCTGTTTAAAACCAGCGTCATATATATATATATATATATATATATA
>MNPL01018201.1:0-15840 GCA_002081605.1 Tropilaelaps mercedesae | reverse complement strand
ATATATATATATATATATATAGATATATATAGATGAAATTTGTATGCATTTCTCATGCATGTATCCATAACTACCTACTATATTTATGCCATTAATACTCCAACCAATGACCAAATATAGACGAGCGTCAACATCTAACATTCACGTGGCGCTCTGTCAATACGTAACTGAAAACTTTGCTTGTATAAATATGTTTCGTTTCTTTATTCCACTGTTGGATAGGGAATTAATTACATGTATATATATAGCCTGGGCGTGACGAGGCTACCATGGAACTGGTTACGGGACGCTCCCAGCTTTGTGCAGTCAACACAATCTCCTCTAATCGAACTCAACGCTATCCATCGCTGCAGACAGATATCGATTGCTGAACTACAATGTCAATGCTTGGACAGAGACGCACACAGACGTGCCCGGTCCGCCACAGCAGCCCGATCGGCTTGGCGGGTCATTTCTGTCCCGGTTGCTGATGCGAGTATGGAACATTGCAAGTTCCACCGGCCGGTTAAGGGTTGCTAGCGACCGTCCCAGCAGTTTCCGAAAGCCCTGCTGCAGTGCGGAGTGCAGCATCACGCGCGGAGCCAATGGTCCCCGCTCTTGCGACCTTTCGCTCCGCCAGCGCCATCGTCGACGGCATCAGAGCGATTCAGGCCTGCTCGGTTTGTGGCGCGGTTCGAGCAGGGAGGCATGCCAAGAATAACGGGTGCGTGTAGAGAGGAAGGGGGGGGTATGAAGGGTTTGTATGGCGGAGGCTTGGCGTCGAGAGACACACCACCGAAATGGCCGTGCGCCAGGACCCAGCAAACAAGGCCGAGGAAGGCCTTCAAGTCCGAGTATGGCGGCGTCCGGCATTTCGTTTCCTGCTAGCCGGTCGCTGAGCCAGTCAGGAGGCCGCCTAGCGCGCTTGTATACGTCACACGTGGCCGCCCTGACACCACCACGACAGACGATGGTGTAGATGTACGAAGTGAGGCCACCATCCCCTCAGACTAGGCCAGGCGGAACAGCGCCGGGCAGATTCATAAAGGCTCCCTACAGCTCTTCTGCTATAGTTCTGCAATGCCATTCGTCCTGAAGCGTTAGGACTAGCGGCCTGCGAGTCGCCGGTCAAAAAGTCAACGATTCAGGCCCAACGAGCCTGATGCCGTTGTCTCCGACTTCGCCTATGCGCGACCCATCCGGCCTATGAGGCCATTGCGACGACTGTTACGACGATGATTATCTCTCGTCGTAGGCGAAATCATTACGGACGGTACTTGATTAGGCGGGCGGGGGAGTTTATTTGAAAGGAAAGGCTTTCGGCTAAATGGACTGAGACCGGTTGCCGTCAGCAGTTGATCGAGAATGCGTTACTAGCTGCTAAAAACGGCACCGCAACTAAGTGCCTTCTGTAAGTTTTTAATACTCGACAAAACGGCTGGGGGACGCCGTAGCGGATGGGCGTACACAGCCGAACCGTAGATGATAACACGTTTCCGTCGCGGCGACTGCTACGGCTGAATGCCTTAGCCCGGGGCAAGGGAATCTCTCATCCGCTGAATCCTTAGCGGATGATCGTCCTCTCAAAGCGGCGCCACCACCACCACCACCTTGTTTACCTGTCTGGCCGGCATTGTTGTAACGAGAGAGCAACACCTGTTGATGCGTCGGTGGTTCCCTTCGAAAGAAGATGCTAAAACGGTGAACGGTGGGTTTAGATAATTAGGGTGGCGTTCGATGTGGTAACGCAACCTCAACGAATTTATGCATACGCTATATAATGACTGTCTGAGGTGCGATGGCGACTTCGGGGAACGACTCCTTCAGTTGTCTGCTAGCGGCAATAATTACTTCAACTATTTCGCAGTCGACGACGAATAGAGAAGCAGCGCATGCAGAACAGCGACCGGGTCACGAAGGGCCCACGAAGTGAAGGCCTTCGCGAGGCGCTGTCTCTCTCCGATGATACGAGATACGGAGCGTAGAACAAAAAATATATACACACATGCATTTAGGTCAAGGCCGAATGGCATCACACACTGATAGGATAAAGCGGTCGATGATTCTTCGACACAAACTGGACGACCAAATGTAGAACACAGACCCGATGCCGCTACGCTCGTACGAGAGCAAAGCGAAGCTGTTTGGGCTTCCGCAAATGCGAACAATTAGATAATTCATGTTTGTGTCCAGCTGTGTGTGACCACCATCATCATCGTCATCATCATCATCATACAAAAGAGAACGAGCGAAAATTATAAGCACGACCTGTTGCTTGTAGGTGGCGAAATTCCGCCAGCCTACGGCTATTGGCTAAAGCCCCATCATCGTGAGGCACAAATGTCGATTTCCACAATAACATAACCATTAATCGAACTGCTCGATCCGTCTGCTGCTATGACAGCATAACTACATTCGTGTTTACAATTCGTGCATCGAAGTATTCATGTAGCGTACAGCATCCGTACAGATATACCCGATGATCAGGGGATCAGTTCAGAACAGCTGTTATTATTGTTATTATTCCCTTGTCAGCTCTCAGTGACTCTACAAGTGTGTGTCTCTCTTGTCTAGAAAGAGAGAGAGACAGAGGATGCAAACATGTTGGTGTCAGGCTCCTCCGAACTCCTCGTTCATGAGCATGTCGGCATTTCTTGCTATGATTGCCTGAATTTTTGCTTCTGGGAACGCTACTCCGGCTGTGGTTAGCGGCGTTTCACAGCCGTACGCCGTCGTGTTTTAGTTTTTGGCCGAAAATCTACGTGTTTATATCTGTAGGTTCGATGCGGCGTGGCCTGCGCTGGAACGCTGTGGGTCACCTCGCATGTGAAGCGGTGGCCCGTTCGAGGTGGGCCGCTCGAGGTGGGCCGCTCGAGGTGGGCCGCTCGAGATGGGCCGCTCGAGGTGGGCGTCGGCGACATCTGCAGGCGGCTGTGCCAGCATCCTGGTGCAGCCGCGCCCCCCATGGTGCGATGTCGGTTGAGGTCGTGGTATCGACTACGATGGCCGTGATGCTAAACAAGCAGGATCACGTCGCTGTCGTTTGGTCGACCAGCCGGAGCTCGTCCAAACGCGCACTCCACACACACACACACTCGCTGTTCTTTTTCCTTCTCAACGAGCGTCCGTGAGTGAGGGAGCAAGGGAGCCTGGAAACAGTCTGAGGGACGCTCTGCTGCCGGCAATCGGGGCCCGGGTGGCCTGACGAAGTCCAGATGCCGCAGGAAGGCGAGAGGCCGCTTCCAGTACGGCGTCCCTTTACCAGGGCCCTGCCATCACTCTGCAGCATTGTAGGGGGCGCTGTCCACCGAAGCCGGTCAGGCGCATGCCCCACAAAAGCTTGATAAGCCGCCGGTTGAGACAACAACCGCCCCAGTTCGTCGAGTCGGCCGTTGAGTGCGCAGTTCCTCAGTCGGCCTCGCGCGCAATGTGTGTAAACTGCTCCAGAGGGTCACACCATCGCCCTTGTCGGAGAGTCTCTGCAGAGCCTCCTGCTTCTGTAAGAAGCCCGTTAACGCCACCAGTCAGTGTCCGTCATCCTTGTCCGTCAGGCCCACCTCGAGAAAATCAGCTGAGAGCGGACGAAGGTTCTCGTAGACGTATTCGACTCCTACTCGAACAGATATTGCCGACGTTCCTCTTCAGAGGGATGGATCTGTTTCGGGGGTGTCTGCCATCTTCTCTCATAGGCCTTGTGTGGCCGTATTCTCTGCTCGAGGTCCTGTACGCGTCCGTCGTTCGCCAAGTTCACTTGCGATAAACGTAAAACTCCCCAAAGATTTTCACGTCCCTAGAGAAGGAAGAGGAGGAGGAGGAGGAGGAAGAAGAGGACAAGGAGGACAACAAGCAGGCCGCTTCAGAGTCGCCAGGTGAGTTTGAACACTGCCCCGCCTGGTCATCAGGTCCCCAACCTTCACTTAGCAGCGAGAGTTCAGCGTTTGACCAAATGCCTTTCTCTGAGACTCCCATTACGATCATCCACCAACAACAGTCCTCGAAAGCCGCTGATTCACTCACCGATCTCTTAGATTTCACACGATCCAGTACTACTTGGCGTTATATTTCTAATGTCGACTACATCCCTCGACTACATCCATCGGCTTGGCTTCTACTAGTTCGTAACTGGACGACGACGACGACTTGGAGCTTTTCTTCCGTTACGCGGAATAGCCTCAAGGCGTAGCCGTTATTTGCGCGTTAACTCTCAGGCTCAGGCGCGTACGCCTCGAGGCCGTTGGCTCGTTGTAGAAAACCTCGCCCCCAGCCTCGCCCCCAGCCCCCCCCTTCAGCCCCCTTGGGGTAGAACGCGCAGGGAGGGGGCAAAGAGACGCATGCGCGAGTAGCCCCTGGCCCCTCCCCTGTGAGCTCGGGCTAGCGCAGGAAGGAAAGGGTCAAAGCAGTAACGCGTCACTCAGGCGTTGTCCAGGCCTCAGGCTCTAGACTGAAGAAGCGCGAGGGCGACAGTGAAGCAGCTACTTGAGGGCCCACCGCCGCCTTCCTCTTTCATTTGCCCCCGGGCCTTGAGCGGTGCACCATCCAACTGCTGCCGTCCGTTCAGTTCGACTGGACGCTACAAAGTCGTCGCTCTCGTAGGCTTCCGTAAGCCAACCAAACAGTGGCACACAATTAGACGGCACCAGGTAGGTGGTATTCGACGCGACCTACGCGGTGAGTATGATCGGAACGTTTCCTCTCAGTGAACGACGACGACGACGACTAAAACTGGCAGCGCAGCAGCAGCAGCTCGCGTGTAGCCGAGACCTAGTTTGGGCCCTCGTTCAGTATTTCGACGATCTCTGTCTCTCTGTCTCTCTCTCTCTCTCTCTCCGTGTCTCAGTTTTGATGTTTTTTGCCCCCGAAAGTCTCCAGTTGCGCCCCGTGCTACGGCAGGTGCTTGTGGCTTTATCTCATGCATAGTCAGGTACCTGAAGTAGCGCGCGGGTGCTTCTGGGCCATCGTCACTTCTCGCGCTTTTATTGGCGCGTCGCGAAGTTAGCGCACACGCCGGTAAGTATGGCGGCGAGTCGGCGTCCGTTGGTGACGCTGAAGGTCACCAGGATTGTCCGGCCGCTAAAGCGACGTCGTCTCACGGTCACGCGATTCAACGGCCCGGAACGTCGTGGTCCGGTGACTGTTGCGATTGCGTTGGCCAAAGAGACATTCCAAGTCCACGGCCCCCCGGAGCGTCAGAGAGCGACGCGCCAACGAACGCCGTCATGGGTGTGTGTCTATTGTACTTCATCAGGTGCTCTGGTCTGCAATGCTCCAGGCATCTCATGGAGTGCAAATGATAACGCCGCCCCCAACAACGATCGCCGGCCCGAGCGGACGGCCATTGTGGCCCTCTAGGACACAAACGACACCACAAAATCAAATCTGACGCTCGCCATGGCCAATCATCGACAGAGGACGCCTGAGCAGAGCGTTTCGACGAACACCATCGCGAGCCTACGATTAGACCGCATCATCAGAAGAACATCGTGGGAGGACGATACTTCAGCGTCCGTTGCGTCCGTCCCTGCTTCGGCAAGGAGGCCAACGGTCATAAAAGCGGAGACACAGACAAAAACAGACACAAACATGTTAAGCCGAAAACACCTCGGGAAAACAACGACACGGCCTACGAGACGACGCGCCGGCCTTGTTTCCTCTCGGTTTTCGCGGTCGTGTCGCCCTGTCTATGCCTAAATCATACATATGATGTGTATATGATATATATATATATATATCTATTTATATATATATATACACACACACACACACACACACATTGACGTTGCTGCGGCCGCGTGTGAAAGTGTGCGTGAGAAAGTAGACGCCATCTTGTTCCGTGACGTGAGCTCCACTCTCGTGCGTTGAACGTGGTGTGCTCTCTGTACGTTTGCAGTCTGTTGTTGTTCGCTTATCGATTTTAGCAGCTGAGATTCGTGTGAACGACCCTCAGAGTCGACATCCGCCTTCATCGGTACGAAAAACAATAAACGATACGCTTATTGATGAACATCGGAAATTATATCTTGTTTTCTCTCAACGGTTAAGTAACGTTGTTGTAGGGTGATGCTTCCTTGATCGTCTGTAGGTCGAATCGGGCTTGAGGATGTTCGTTATGACGAGCCAGCCAAGAACCACCAAATGTCTCAGGCGTTGCTTCGTGAGGGGTCTCGACCCGCCTCTCGGGGGGGTTGGGTTGTTGGTGGCTGTTTGAGTTATCCTCTTCTGACGTTTCGGGTCCTGGATGAGTCCAGTTGCTATACAGAGCCTTCGGTAGGGTTCTCACTCATCGCGGTCCCCCCGATCGACCGACGGTGACACAAGAGGGAGTACATGCTCATATGGGGAAGCGAAAGGTTCCCTGGAACAGGGACGCCATTAGGCTGGATAGGTGAAGCACCCTAACCTACACAAGGGTCTCATCTCGCGGGTGTCGTAGGCTGTGGGGACCGCCAGGTGGCGCCACCCGGGGGCAAACACCAAGCGCTCGAGAAGCTCTCTCCAGCCCCCGATAGCTCTCCTTGCCGTGAAAAGTGCGAGCCGAGCACGAAAAAGGGCGAAAGGACAAACGAGGCGAAGAAACGTCTAACGAGAACGCCCTGTTCCGATCTCCGCAACCGAAAGCCGAAACCACCACTCTAGTCAAGGGGAACGAGAAAGAACTCTGCCGAGACCGTTGTTTAGTTTAGACGCTTGCGTAAAGCGGGGAATAAATAAAGGCGGTGTCCACAAAAGAACGTCTCTTCATGCACAATATAGGATACCGATATAGGATATGCCCCTCCGACAGAGGAGGACACATGCGGCCCGACGGCAATGCGAACCATCTTAAGGGGACACAAATCAAACACTCACTTGGACACGCCATTTTGCTGTAGAGGTGCGCGGCGATTCGAAGCAGCGAAACGTCCTAGGTGAGTGTCAACAATGGTGACTGCCGTCTGACACATACATGATGCCCTGATATCCGCTCCGAGCTACACTGCGTCGCCCCGTCGAAGCACATGTTAGGCACATTGTCGCGCTCGTTCCAGCGTCCCCCACAAATGCGTAGCTAGCACTCGTACACACACACACACACACACACACACACATGCATATGTATACTTAACACCTACGTGGTACGTATGTAAAGCCTGTAAAGGTACTCGGCATTTCATCGAAACTGCCAACCTGATAGGGTCATTGTTTGGCCACCCTCGAGACTCGACCTGCTGACACCGTTGTCCAGTTATTCATATTCGCCTGGCTCATTAGCGATGTCGTTGAACCTGCTTGAGCCGATCGTGCGACGCAGCTGATGATAGAGCGATTGCGGCCGCATTCACCAGCGTCGATTCGTCCAGACTAACTAAACGCTGCTAACGAACTAAACGAGTCGTTCTTCGTTTGTACGTTCGAAACTTCTCCAGCCTGACGAACGGCCTCAGCTTTTCGTCGAGCTTCTTCAAGGCGCGAGGACATCTCTTCGAGCCGAACATGGGGAAAGCCTCCTTCATGTTCGCTAATTCATTCCGCCGTACAAACGGATCCTGCCACAATATATTTGCGTCAACCCGTCCCTCATAGACGGCCGTGTGTGTGTGTGTGTGTGTGTGTGTGCAGTGTACACCGAGAGAAATTCAATAGTCGTAGTTGTTTGTCATTTTTGTTTCGAGCGGCCATAGCGCAAGAGGAGACTGTCTAAGATCGCGCAACTTTAGTAATTCAACACCACGCCCTTGAACTGCCCTTGAACTGCCCTTGAAACTGCCCTTGAAACTGATGCCAGTCCTCGTCTAGTGCTTGGCACTTTGTTTGGACGCTCGCTTTCTTCACATTACCAAACTGACACCAGCATTCATAGACAGTGGAGGGAGGGCCAAAGAGGGGCCAAAGCGTATGGAACACAGCAGAGAACTCTCGCGTCGTCGTGCGGGGCGAACCCTACGAGAGGCCGGATGACGCGAACGATATTTATTGTAACAGGCTCCGCGGAATCAGTAAATGGAGCGGAAAGAAATTCAAGTAGATGCGACTCTCACGCGCAGCAAAAGACCACCACTACGAGAATGGGTACGCAAATTATGTGATATCGTCAGCGAAGGCCTAGACGAGTCTGCTACGGAGCCGCTGCTAAGCACAGATGAGACAAAAGGCCTAGAAAAGCGGATAGAAATTGAGCGAAAAGAAAAGGCCAAGTTAGCATCGCGTTGCAAAGGCGTTACATCGGAGAATCCGTACTGGGACGTTGGCCTCGACATGGAGAACGCGGAACGAGCTATAAAATACAGAAAGCGTTTCAATCTCACGAGGGACCAATGTAGTCAACGTGGAGTAGGTGATCTTCCGGGGAGGTAGTGAGAAGCAAACGCTTCCCCCCCACGGAATCGTAACAGATTTCCGACGGAGAGAGCGTCGTCGGGGAAATTTGCTCGCTTCGATTGCACGGTTGCACATGCGAGTTGAATTGTGACAATGAAAACGCCGACCGTAAACGAACCTGGCACCTTCCGAAAGGCCGTAGCAGTTTTTAGAAAATTGCATTGAACAGCTGCTTTTGCTGTTCAATGCAATTTTCCAGAGAGAGTGAGAGAGACTGTCTGAAATATACGAGAGCTTTTCGCTAAACAAAATCCAGCCCCACAGCCTCCATGACGTGGACCGCTAATACGACGCAGTGACGGCAGCTATATTGCGCTGTTCTGGGATTGAGTTGCTGTGGCAGCGTGTCTTGAACGCACTGCGACCGAACAGCAGCAGCAACAGCAGCAGCAGCAGCAGCAGCAGCAACAGCAGCAGCAGCAGCAGCAACAGCAGCAGCAGCAGCAGCAGCAACAGCAGCAGCAGCAGCAACAGCACAAGAACGATATGCTAGGGCGATAACCACAGCTAACTCTCTCTTAACGATCGTCTAACTAGAATTGTAGGGATGGGATTCGGTCGTGTGACAAACAAATCGAAGCCACGCAAGTGAAACGCAGCAAATATGAGCACCTGAGACGTGCAGGACGTTTTCACGGAAATGGGAGCGAGAACACAAGAAGACATGTCAAGACGAAGAAGTCGTTGCACATTTTCACTAGCATCGGGTTTATTTACGCACACCAAAACATGAAGGATATTAAGCAAGAATGCTGTCAACTAGAAGGGAGAGGTCTGAATGTCTTACAGTGAGCTTGAGGTGGACTCGAAGGAACGATTAAGAACGCCGAAAGCAAAAAGGTAATTAGGGGCACAGCCATCTAAGTTCATTCATTCGTTCATTCATTCATTCATTAAAATTCGTTTATCGTGCAGCCCAACAATGTATATTTAAATAAATGAATAAATAACAGAGGCACTCGTGAGAACAGCTAAGTATAAGCGGTAGAGTACCGAACGAATTTCAGCCAAAATCCGACCGAATAACTCAATTGCGTTTTGGCGCTATGACCCAGACGTTTGGTTTTTGGTGACGTAGGAACCTTTCCTTTATGAAGGCCAGGAATCAGAACGCATACGCGAACTGACTTGTACTGGTCGAATTTCAACCTAACTAAAAACCTGGTGATTCCCTTAGCCGTCACCTTCAAATGGGTGTTGGCCTCCTCGGTTCAGTACTGGACGACAACTGTTTTGAAAGGCAACATCGAAGCCTCATCTCTTAATTGCAGCATTTTTGCCAACCTTTGAGCCAGCCGAAATAATCTCGTAAAGCTGGAAAACTTGTGCTGACAAGCAGACGTGCAGTTTTCAAGGAAAGTGTCGATGACCTTCACCACTGGCCCTTACTTCGCTGTGTAGTATCGAGAGCTTTAAGTGAAATACTAACTAGTTAGCATCACCGTAGGCGAGCGCGTCGCGCGGGTCGTGGCGCAAGAGCCAATACGTTCTAATAGAAATAACCTGAATGACAAACAGACCAAGGCTACTGTTACCGTACAGAGAACACCCAAAGAAATTTCGTTTGCTTCTCGGGACGGTCAGGTCATCCTATCAGCGACAGACCGACGTCAGTTCAGTCGAACTTGGCTATCTGACCAGAAACTGGTAAAATGAGAACAAACTCTAATGCTCAAAATAAGTTTTCGGCATGGCCCTCACCGTTCTGCTGAAAACGTTCAATACGAAATCTATTTAAAAAGTTGGCTTGTAATTGATTGCCGCTTGCGTGTGGTTCTGGCATTATTCGAGCAATGTGAAAAAAATTTCATTTCACAACAGAAACGTAAAACATCCCAGCCAGTCGGCGAACGATGAAGGGGGTCACTGGTCGCGGCAGTTTGCTAGGGACACGCATAGACTTGGGTTGTCGACCAACCTACATGGGATCTGAAGCCAGCAGAGTTTCGTTTAAACTCAGAGTCGCCAAGAAAGTGCGACTAATTAATTGTCCAAGTATCCAACGATCGGACTAATGGCAACATTCACTAATGAAACTGCCAAAACCTGAAACACAGTCACGCTGTTACCAGTAGGCGAACATAAACGGTCAATTATCGATTTTCGCACGAATTAAAACTACTGTAGGGAAAACGAAATAAGATTGAAACACAGTAGAACTCAAACGCGTCCCAAATCATTGTGGAACCTCGAAGTTAATTAAAATAGTCGAAATACAATAGAAATCAACAGAGCACCAGTCTAGAAACGCTGCAATAGCGTTCAGTGGACACCTACAAAGACAGAAGAGGCCAATCTGGCTTTAGCATGCTAATGAATAGTCTCAACACGAAAATGATAATACAGCGCATTACTATGAAATAGATGATAATACGATGACACTAAAACTAAGATCAACGCGTAATTTCATTGAGAGACCAATCTTGTCTATACAAGCGGAAAACCAATTGTGAAATCAAGCTTTTCCACGTTAACGTTGAAGCGAAACGCTGCGCAACATCGTCTATGAGGGCCACCATTAACGCTGGAGAAATGGCGGCAGTAGCAGACCGTTCATAGAGAGGCCATAGGAGATGAAGAGATCAAATAGCTTAAGCCATACTGGTGACGCTTCGACAGCTGCGCAGAGATTGCCAGATGCGCCATAATTGTCGGTTTTCCATCAATACGATGCGCACATTCTAGGAAAGAAGAACGGTTGGAGGAGTTTATCTGAGACGCAAGTCACATTGGACAGTAAAGGAGCTGGCGTCCTTTCTCTGACCTGCTTAGTGTCGAACACGCGTCATCTGACGAGCGTTGTTACATCAAATTACATCGAAAATGTCAAATTACGTCGGCGATGCTACTAAAAAAGATCGCGTGGCGTCAAATTCTTAACCGACAAGCATAACAAATATTCTACTTATAGCTGTCTCAGTTGCAGCTAACGTCAAGAAGTTTCTGAAGGAAGAAAAACCTTTGGAATTCTGCTAGTCTGCCCACCGCGCTGTATAAAATCTGGAAGAAATCTCCTCTTGCATGCATTCTAGCTTTCGACTCTAAAACACGAGACAGACAGACAGAGAGACGGGGAGACAGAATAGCGTGCAAGATAACTGCTGAAAAGAAACGCGAGACTGGCTTGTATTTCGAGCAAAATTTCAAGCTCGAAATAATTTATCACTAGAGAATTAAACTGAAGGTGTCAACGATGTCGCTCCTTTTTCTGGCTATAGTGGGACAACTACATTAGCTTGTTACTACTCATATTCGTTCTGGCGTTGTTTTCTGGGATGTGCGGTAACTACGCAGATCAATAACGAAGAGAAAGCACCATATTTCGTTGTCAACGAACAACCCATACAACAAATGCCATGTGCTTCAAAAATGTTGACATTGTTACGCGTAATAACGACACACGTCTATCTCTACATACACAGGCTCGAAGTATCGCCAAAAGGTGATGTCGATCAACTGGATGTGTTAATATGTGTTAGTATTTATGATCGATGAAATAGTATTGCCGTCCTCAGCTGTTATACCCTTCATGTCAATAAAGTGGCGTTTCTGGCGATTAATCTGTTCCATTTGGTCATCCAGCCCATCTGCAACATTAACTACGATAACCAGTTCGGAAGAGCCAAACTCGCCGCAAATATTCATCGTTGCATCAGAGTATTTGCCGACGTTCAGAAAATCCTCTCCGATACAGATCGGATGCCAATTATCAGTCTATCAAGTTCTGCGTGACGGACCTCGACAGCTTCCAAAAACCAGCACGACATGATAATAGCGCTGATTCAGAACGTGGCACTGTTGACTCCGCTGTCGTGACCTGTAAGCTAAAACCAATTGGCCCTCACGGTCCACCGTAAGCCAGAGCCACCACGAACGACCCCCACCTCGATTTAGTGAACACAAACATGAAGCGTTCGAGCAGTCATGGACAAAGAAATGTACTCAACGTGAGAGCGACTCTCGCTAATTCATTTGCGTCGCCTCACTCAGGAACATGTCGCATTCAAGGCGGTATCGACGACTCTGAATGTCCTCTCTCTTCGTCCCGCCTAACAACGTCAGAACCACACGACACAGCCAGGAGAGGCGTCGCACGAAAAACGAACACAACGAACGCACTGAGACACTGCAGTGACGAACCAGGCCACAGTCATACAAGCAGCAGTCACCGTCGACCGTCGTTGCATGACGACCAGTTTACAGAATGGTGAAACCTCCAAAACTTGAATAGCTATTTGACCTAACGGCCATCGCGTTCGAACGTGTTCTGTTTCGAATGAACTCATTCGTAGAGCACGTGAAGTTCGACGTTACGTTCAACGCTATTGGCCGTGCGACAGCTGGCGCCATCTGACGGAGCCGTCTCTCGAATTTAGCCAGATTGGTGGCCTTTATCGTCATTGTATCGTTGCCCAGAGCAAGAATGCTATTTTAAAACGAGCTTTACAGCCGTGGTTTTTTTCAACATTGTCAACATTAGCTCCCGCTAATTCAGACGGGCTAACGTGAAAAACGTGCGACTCGACCTTGGTGTCCCAACGTCTCGGTAAGGACGGCCAATTCTAGATGTGAACTACTATTGAAAACTATCGCACATTCCTCATTTGGCGTTCGGTTATTCGCTGTTCTGGTACTGATCTCTGTCTACGTTTGTACGATGAGGAGCAACGGCTAACTGAAACCTCCAGTCCATCAACTTCGCGAGTGACCGCACACCGGCTCCGCCTTGCTGCTTCTAATCGCCGCGAATTCACCTCGTTACCTCTTTCCCTACTTGTCCGTCAGTCCCAGAAGACCTTCAGTGTTCTTTCTGCCTCTCTCGTGATGGCTCGTCGTAGTACTTCACTTACCGACAAGAGCCCATAACATACCTGAGGGGCGCCAGATTGTGTTGACCAGCGCAGCGCCATCGCGTCGCTCACCGCGTACAACTGCGGTACTGTCACTGTTGCCGTCGCCGACCGTCAGATATTGTCAAGCTGTTGCTACCAGTGGACGTTCGGGGAGTGACGACGACGACGACGACGACAACTCAACCGCACCCGTCCGTCCACCGTTTTAGCGCTTCGTTCTACCACTCTAGAACGTCGCGCTAAGCAGAAAGCGCCAGCAAGGCGCCAGTGACAACGGCCCCGTCGAACGAGAAGACCATCGTCGGTCAGCCGTCACCAGCGCGGGAGGACGCGGTGATCATCGCAGACAACGTTCGCGTCTGTCGTCGTTGTCGTCGTCGTCGTCGTCGCTCACCGTTCGTACATGTAGACGTGTGCTAGCGTCAATTGCTAACCGTTTAGTGGCGTTGTCGTTTCTTAATCTAACGAAGACCGACATAGGAATACCACCAGATGAGAGTGGCGTGACGGACTCATTCGTTGTTTTTCGGCCGTGTGTGTTGTTCGCTGCATGCGCGGCGAGAGCAGACAGCGAGAGACAGCATTTACCGTTTGGCGTCTACATTCGGATACGATTCTACTGGTAGCGTACGAACGGCAGGATACCCCGTGTGTCGTAGAGTGGACTTGTGCCAGGTCGTTTCGTGCTGACAATCGAATTCTACAACGAAATAAATCAGAGTGGAGAGAACGAACAAGAAGTAGATACAGGGAGCGCCATCTGCCGTCAAGTCGACGCAACAGCGGCCCAAGAAAAGGCGCACAGTCGCTCTGAGGTCGAACATCGACACGACGACGAGCAACATGTCAGCTGTAAGTTGAACTGTTCTGTTGAACCGCTCTATTTCGGAAGTCGGATTTAGTTAGATAGCGTAGAGTCAAAATATGATATCTGAGCAAAACACGCTGTTAATGGAATCGCTTTAGAGCCGCACTTTAGAGCATGTGCATTGTGCGGTGAAGTTGCTGTCTCTAGTTAGACAAACACCGTAGAGGATGTTTCACCTTGTGGAGTTCAGCTGTAACCGAGCTATCCGTCCCGTGCGGTGGGTGCTAGCCCCTCGTGGTGCTACCCGATCGAAAGCCATCGAGGAGGGAAGACTGTGGTGGACGGGTGGTGACAGTGTTGGGGGTTGCTGTCCGGTGAAATGTTTGTAAATGGTGCTGCCACGAAGGGGACGCTCTGAGTTAAGCGCAAATTAGGTCAACGACTCGTTGGTTTAACTAAAAGTCGCGCTTGAAGTGCTCCCAAGTGTCATCGTTTGCAAGCGCACGACGTGAGGGACGCCACAAGTGGGGTCAGTGAAGTGATCGTGGCGTGTTAGCTGTTAGATCATTGTACGCCAACGACCATCGTCAGCCCAACTACATCCTGACGGTAAAGCCGTCAAGGTTGGTGTCGCCCTATATTTAGAAATCAAGCAGAGTCCTGTTGACACGCTGTTGACAGACAGGCGGTAAGGATGAGCAGCATTTTGATACCGAACCAGACCTGTGAGTATTTTGAAAATAATCGACAAACAAAAGTGCGCTTATGGTTGAGCCCGAAGAGTGCAACGATATCGTGGACCATTTTGAACGTTAGACTGACCTGACAGCAGGTGAAACGTGTTAATATGTGAGTGCTGATGACATCGCAAAGCGCTCTATTTATTTGTCATTGCGTGACATTAGGAATTAGTCATTTATCTTGTTTGTGATTAGGTATGGACTCTAAGTTAAGCCAACTTTACAAATTTATAAGTCCAGGCATTCCGCTCATGTGAGGACTGATCTCGTTGTATTCGCTATATTGTTGTGCCATTGCGATGTTATTGAGGAAAAATGTCTTAGGCGTAACCTAAATCAAATGAAAGGCCAATCAGGTCCTAGCACCCAGTATTTAGGTAACTTGTTCTCGCTGCTCAGATAGAGGCTAGCAAGGACTAGCCGCTTCTATTCTTTCCTATATTCTGTTTCAGGGGTTGCTCATGCAAGCTATACATATTGCGTTCCTATCGACTTCATCAAAATGCCAATAACTGAAAAAATAATTGCTAACTCGAATAATTCCTTTATGTCAATGAGCGTATCATGGGGATATAACGGCGCCACACTCCAAGCTAAGCAAACAAAGAAGAAAGGAGAGTTGCTTAAACACCGGAATACCTTCAATTCGCTATATGACCGCAGAGCGAACCTGCTGTAAATGAGCACGCTCCATGTTCCGTGTAGGACATGTGTATTGACTTATCAATGTATTGACGGGCCTACAGCGGTTGTAGCTACTAAAACATATTTTGTCGACTTTCCCGATAGCCCTAAAAGCGGAGCAACAGCTCAATATCAGGGCAATTTTCTGGCTAATCCCAAAGCAGATCATTCCAAAAAAAACAAACACCCTGTAGACAACCGAGGAAGATACGTAGAAATGAGACGACGTAACTAATGCGGATTGTACGTTAAATTTTGGTGAACTCAAAAAACAATGTTAAAATATATCTTACCCGAGGCGAGCGGTGGGGTTGTATGCGGCAATTTGGCCTTGCCTCGGTAAGAGCTGGTGCGCTAGAAAACGGGAACTTGCTCTGCGAATATACATATATATATATATATATATATATATATATATATA
>MNPL01018194.1:0-14585 GCA_002081605.1 Tropilaelaps mercedesae | reverse complement strand
TGTGTGTGTGTGTGTGTGTGTGTGTGTGTGTGTGTGTGTGTGTGTGTGTGTGTGTGTGCATACATATATCCGTCAAACTCGCGAAATAAAACAACGCGAATTGCATGCTGATTGATTCATTAACTACTGATCGCTACATGGTCATAAGTGGCCACGCGCAGTGGTCTTGCGATTTTCGTGAATTCCAAATACTCACACAGAAGTTTTTCTGTGTTGAAAGACAGCAAGTTTGCAACTGCAGGACAACGAAGTTTTGGACGAAAGCTAGAGACCCTGTAGACACTTCGCTGAAATCAGGTGAGTGTCGGTCCCTCTAGTGATGCGCATATTCTAGCGCGAGTTCTAGTGGAGTAGGCACGCCTTTTAGCAAGAGCCCCCCTCACAATTCAGGCGGCAGGAGCTCTGTTGTGAGCCCGAGTGCTCATAGAAACTTCGTTGTCGCCAATAGAGAGAAGAAAACACCATTAAATTCCAGACTCTTTCGGCGTTTTTCTACATCAAAACGTACGCACACAAAAACAACTGCGAAAGACCCGTGTTTGCCATTCGTGTTGTCAGACATCCGCTGTACCTTTGAGTTCTCAGCCGAGCTGGCTCTCGTTGCGAAGTACCTTGTCTGCAAAGGCTACCTCGGCATAGATTACTCAAGCGTGTGCAATCAAATTGTCATCTTTTTTGCTGTACAGCCTCCTCAGCCACTTGTCTTGTATCAATGCATGGGTATATGCCAGCCGATCCAATGGCCTACACTCCCTCCTGAGCCAGACGCCACTAATTGGGTGCGCGTCTGACGGTTGTGCCTGGATGTCACACCTATTGTTAACATGTCAGCGTGCACACACACACACACACACACACGTAGACTATTCAGCGCCGACCAGTAATCGAGTGCTCATGGCATTTTCTTTCCGGCATCGCTTAATCTGCCCCCGACTGGCGGAAAATTTTGCCATTTTCTGCGTCAATCAGACGTACAGAAGCGGGAACGATTTCTTCGCTCTCGGCGGGCCATGCGACGCGTAGCGTTCGGCATTGTCCACCGATGAAGCAGAAATTATGGAGTACAGTACGGAAGGGATATTTTTTTTCGTTGTCTTGCGAAAACCTGCCGATTTCGTCGGATGTATCCTGATTTTCCAGGGCAGCAGTTTGGTGTCGCTAGCGAAGTGTGATCAGGGGTCACACAACTACATCTTCAAGTTGTTCTGCCGTTTCAACTGATTCGTCGTATGCGCTTACGGCGTTGAAAGCCGTCGAGGGTGATTCAGTCGGCAATAAAACACTGTGGTGAGTATTTTTCCCTAATTGACGACTGCTCAACCTTCAGTCTCAACGTCTCCGACTATTTTCGAATGTTGGCGGATGGCGCCCAAGACGCGTGGTCCCGGGCCGTTACACGACGGCGTATTTACAAAACCGATAGTGTACTGGACGTAGCGATAAATGTCCTGATTCCGGATTAGCCTATCGTCGTTAGTCCGTTCATTTTTGTCAAAAAAAAAAATCAATTCGATAGCGCTCGTGCGGCTCCTGGTCTACCTCTACCGCGAGAAAAAAACCGCTTCGAGGTTGGATTAGACTGAACACGTAGGATCGGCTAAGTGCTACCCTGCCGTACGGGGAAATACAGTTTCTTAGCGTCCAGATAGCGTCTCTGGTTCGGAGGCAAACCTATAAAGATGATTTACGGCCGCGCCGGCACGTGTACAACAACAACGCGAGTCAGGGGGCATGTTTGGGTGAGTGGAGCACCCTCGTGGTTTATCTGCTATTTCCAAACTGTCTTACTGGCATTAGCCAGATTTAATGGTCGAGAACGGCCTTCGTAGGGCAGGGGCACGTGGGAACATGGGGAGATTTTAGGTATTGTGGTCACACATGCACAAACACACCCGTCTGCCGTGTCGGCCATCTCAGCACTTGAAGTCGACCTTTAGTCTTGGAGATGCTAGCCGTCAAGATATGTAGATATCCCCCTTTTTCAGCCTCATACGGGCCACTCTTTTATCTGCGGACGACGCTCGCTTGGTTCCTTTCCTACAACGGGGAACAAAGTTGGATCTGCGTTGCAATATTGCGCGGCGAAGTACCAGCTCGCCAGCTCGCCCAGTACTCGCCCATTGCGCAATAGATAGTCTCAACTCAAGGCTCTGCTAAATGAAATAATTACAGTCAGCTCGTTCGCTTTTTGTCAGCCGATTCATTGACCGATCGGTTACACAACGAGTCTGCGGATAGGCGGTACCCTTCCACGGGCATTAAGCCAACCGCCAAATTAAGCAAGAAGATTCGCCTGACATCAGCATACACCAAGCTACGACCAGATATATGCTCAAGAGGCGGTGGCGTTCTTTTCCTGCAGTAACTTACGAAAAATCAGTCTTGAAGAAAAGAAAAACACATTTTTGTTTCGTTACGGTGTGAGTTATTTTCAGCGTCTGCTTCTTCTTTCTTTGCCGAGTTTATTATGCTTGTAGGTTCTCTTTCATCGATGAAATTACGCGTGAATTTCTAGTCGTTCGTCATTCTCCAGTGAACATTAACCAATGCTGGGCAACTCAACAAAGTTTGTCCAATGGCAAGCCAACAGCGTAATTGATACTGTAAGTGAACTTTAATTTGCACGCCGACATTTCCCTTTCTTTGTCCCGCTTGAATGTTTTTGTAGTCTCTAGACTATATGTGGCCTGTAGCCCAGGCAAATCTACACATACTGGATTGCCTCGGCGTAATGAGCAATGGCACTTCTTTTCAATTTCTACCTGGCATATTCTCTTGCGCGCCTCTTCCCTTGCGCATCGCCTCAACAACCTTCTCTCGCATACCTTCTCTCTAGTAGCTTCTTCCTAATGCCTTCGCACTCACTCCGTTAACTACGAACTGGTGCTGGAAAGAGATGCTATTCTCGTTTGCAGATGCGCTTGAGCTCATCATCAGCAGATATTGTAGACTGGGTATGGTCGGCGACAGGGGTCGAGATAGTGAAAAACACGACCAGAACGAGGAAAATAGGGGGAAATTATTTCAAAGGCCGCCAATTAAAGGTAGACTGCACTGTCCCATGTCTACCCGATTTAAGCTGATGGTAAACTCCATCAGACTAGGTCATCTAATGCAGGCGTGAACAAGTGCCTGACGGGCTGGAACAAACGCCAGTGCCAAGTCGCTGTGACCACGAATAGGAATAACTGTACCATTACAAGTAAGCACCAGCCGGTGTGAAGAGATGTAAGTGTACATATATGGCTAGGCTAATTACAAATCTTCTATCTGGACTAGAAACAGTGGAAGCAAAAGACAAGTATCTGTTGAGCCGATGTCACAAATGAGATGTTGCTGCTGTAAACTCAACCAAAAGTAGAAGCGAAATGTGTAATGTGGGACTGCGGAAAAATTGAGTCCAACACCCCTAGTAGATATCATCGTTTCGGCTTTTTCGCTGTTCGTTATTTGTCCGCTCATTTACCTACTCATACTAAAACACTTGAGGTGGCTTACGAAATCACAGGAGTTGAATATCGCATTCCAACTTCTGATCTAGGTAGCTAGTAAAGCAAAAGTTGTCAATCGCCACAGTCGTGTTCAACGTGAATGGGCAAAACGAATTACAAATAAAAGACTCAAGTCGGCTGCTTTGCGCATACACAACTGTACGGCTGCGGCCAGAACGACTGTAACGAGCTAACCCGATTTCCGGATGAGTCCCCGCCGAGCCAGCGACGTTTCTACGGAGACGTCCATTGCTACTCGGCCCTGCGGTAGCCCCTGTGTTGGCCGCCATCTCAGCGACGAAAAAACCGCACCAGTATAAACGCCGGGAACGATCTCCAGCTTTCGTCCATCCCTCAGGGCTCGTCTACCAACAGAATCTACCATCCACCACGGCGAAGAACAGCGACCGATGCGCTACGCCGAACTGTTATGACGAATGAGATGTGCGCGCTCCAGTGGTAGTTCGTTGCCCCAGTTCTGCCAGCCGATGCCATCGGTACGAATCGTAACAGCCTAAATCGGATACAGTCGAGCATACCGAGAACAGACGACACCCATGTGCTCGGTTTATTTGCATCGTTGCGTAGCAACCGGCCATGTGGCCACGAGTTTCGAGTTCCGTCCGACCAGAAAACAAGGGAGGAAGTTCCTATCGGTTATTGTAGTGTGAATAAACGGAATGTTAACTTATACCTGTGTTCGCATCGCCATAGGGGCGAGCTTAGCGGTAACTGTCGGAGGCATTAACTCAGTGGATGTAGGAGTTTTCGTCGCAGAAGTGTGTGGTGGCGTTATATGGCCGAACGACGAAGGATCGTTTGTGTTAATTTATGTAAATTAGGGCGGTGGCTCGAGCGATTTGTCGCTGTTGATTTCTAAATTTTTTTTTGTTGATTTTCGTCGTTTGCCGTGTAGAATTTAATAGTTGAAAATAGTAATAGTAATGTAAATAATAATAGTTTAATACTCTGCCCTGAAGACAGAAGGGGCACGGTGCTTCTTTTTTGCACAGTGCTTTTGCGGGTCGCAAAAATAGGCCCTTCATAACATCACGGACAAAAGAAATTCACGCGCTAGGAGTCTGGTCGATCTTTGGTGCGATTTAGCTTTCATGTTGGTAGAATTGCTATTGATGTCTCTTTTCAACATTCTTACGCAATAATAACATAAAGTTGTAGAAATCTGCGTTTGTTTGAAAAATCGATAAGCAGACCGAAATCAGTACTAAGGCCATTTGCCGAGGATTGAAAAAACCAACGACAGCACCATGCAGGCTGAAGATGACCGGGCAGAAAATAAATGAGTTGATCCACGCACAAATGACTTTTTAGTTCGAATGCCTGTGTTTTTTGTAGATATTCTTAAAGCGTGTGTGCGATGCAATATGTGCGGTGCTTCTCTTGTCCTATGAAGTTATCATACTAAAGTATGCTAAGCTTTCAATACAGTAAGCTAGATATACTAAAATTCTTAGTGATGCAAGTAGCTTGTTTCTTTAGGCGCTGTCCACATCCGTCATACTGATCCTGAGTAAGACGAAAGTACATTTTGGCAATGGCAACAGGCAGAAGCTATAATTTCAGGTCGATAATGTTACTTCATATTTTCCATAAGTCTAGTGACTTTCGAAATGTTAGTAGTTTTTATTCAATATTTACCTATTGTAATTAAACGAGATGCTGCGGCACCGTAAGCCCTTGAGAAATTGATAAATATGCTATATCCGACTTTTACAAATGAATATATTTGTTCTAAAGCAGTGGTCACAAACCAAGAGCAATGGCTGTTGCGCTTAGTTTATGTCAAAAAGCTTTTAGCACTTTTCATTTGATAGCACCTCAACTACTGATTACTCGCATACTCATGCACTGTTTTGTTACTTCATACGCAATATACTGTTCGGCCAAACCAGGAAATTTTATACGCTGAACTTGGTGTCAAAAACTAATATTTGCAAATATTAATGAATTGCTATCACGGCAGGATTTTAAACATATTACCCTGCTTAGCAGTAAACAAATTCACCCCAAATAACATTTCAAATTTCTTATGTTTAAATTAAGAGCCACAAAAAACATTTTTACCTTACACGCACTTCCTCTCGCCATAGACATACGACGTTACTTGAAGGCTGTGGAGTTCATGGAAAGTATTTCAATCAAAATATTCCGGAAATAAAATGAACCTTATATAGTAAAATAGAAATTTAAATAATTCGGCTTTGGCGTTGCACGCACATCCGTGCATATGCCTGTTGGCGTCTAGGTGGGCATAGCACGTCTCAGTCATACACAATGTGTGTGTGTGTTCGTATATGTGTTTGTGTGCGTGTGTATGTGTGTGCGCATTGCTGCATCTACTGATGATGTTGTAGCTACCACCATCGATCTATGTCTATGAACGAGTCGCTCATAGACACGGGGCATTGCCTACCCATTTGTGAGTTTATATCACGTTTTCTAATCGGCTCGTTTTCTCTTTGTGTGGCGTCAGCAGTCGCCATAAGCGGCATGATCATGCTTTGTTGTTTTAAAGCTATATCAATCACACACACCATGTATATATATATATATATATATATATATATATTGGGGCCTATCACTCTGCTTCGATAGTTCCGACTCGACCATCGGCGTCCACCCTTAACGTCCGGAGCACCCATGGGGATTAGACAACGTGTGGTCTCATAAACTTGCCACAGACTGTCGTCGCCGTTAACAAGCGGCAAGTCTATCTGCCCGCAATGAGAGCAGATGCTGTGCTGGTTTGGTTTGCCGTTTGCCTTAGGTAGAAACGGTACAGGCGTGTAATTATCAGACCGCCGTTCCGATCCCCTCTGATCGGCCCGCACAGACGTTTGGGTTTCAACTCGCGCTTCTGCGGATTCGAATGACCAAATAACAGACCAATCGTTCGTAACTGGTCTGCTGGAAAAATATTCATAATTTGTTATACGGATACATATGTAACACATATTTGCGTGTTGACGTCTGCGCACGTCGGCGGCCGTCGCTCCGAGGCGGAAATTCGTTACGCGTCCGTAACGCGAGGCGCCATGTCGAGCTACTTGTTCTTTGTTTTTTCAGCTCGCGCGCAAGGTTTTGCCCGTGATGCTCAGTTCATATGGCATTCGGACAGTAAACGAATTATTGACTATTGCGTCGACACACACTTTCGCCCGTTGACGTCACGAACCGTCATAAAAACCTGCGCGGGACTGTTGCCAACGGTTGTCTAAGGGGGGTGAACGGCTGTTCCGATAAAGCAACCGCCGATGACCAGTTAATATTTACCGCGTACGGCTGGAGCGACTGCCGACAGAAGATGGTTGACGCACGAAGCTGCGCGAGAGCTATTCCGCTTCGACGGTTTCTGCGAGACCAGAAGCAGATAACCGATTGGTGGCATGGGTATCTGCACGACGCCGTTTCGTCAACGAGCGCAGAACGAGCCGACAGGGTTTTCATCGCCGAAGCTCGCCACCGTCAGCTGCTTCTTGATGGACGCGGAACAAACAGACGCTTTTCCAATCATCGCGTATTTGGAGTTTCAGTGCCTACGCGAGATGTTCGGTGCGCACTGTCCCGAAGCCTTAGTAAAGTGTTGTGCAAATGGCGGCGTCATCGTACAGACCCTCGCAAGTCATCATTGTCGCCGAGATCGATTAGCTTGGCTGAGCGCGCCCGAATGGCCGAATGCACTGTTCAGAGCTGACCAGAAGGAGCAAAATCAAGACCGGACCATATACGCGCAAAGTGTTTATCCGACCATTCGCGAGAAGTATACGGCCGGAAGCATTTGCGGGGACCTCTTCAAGGTGTCTGTTCTCCGCCTGCATCGGCGAAGGGTTTTCATTCTGTTCTGTGAGTGCTTTGATAAGGTCCATCCGTTATTTAAACGACCTTTCAGCAAACGGACGGAGCTTTGCCACCGGTTTGCTTAACAAATGACAAGTCGAGTAAAAAGTTGAAAGGAAAATGGCCTGATTTTTTCTCACTTCTACTTTTCACCGGACCGGTGTTCTCCAATTATTGAGACTAGCTGCCAACGGACAACTGCTAAATTAATATTCGAATGTCATAGACGTTTGTTTCTGTGCGTTTAGATAGTTGGTAGTTGTGAATGTGGAGGTTCATGTAGTTGAGTTTTTCTTGTGCATGAATACCCAGTGCGTTTGTGTGCTATCCGCAGAATGTCTTAAGCTTCATTCCTATCGAAAAAGAGTGCCTACGAAAACTACGTATGCAAGTTTGGTTCATTCATTCATTCATGTGATATATTAACAAACAGATTATTACACAAAACTTGGGCTCGAATGAAGTTACTTACAAGAGCCGCGCGATTATATATATATATATGTATATACATACAAACATATATATATATATATATATATATATATATATTAGTGTAATCGGACAGATAGTTATCATGTTTACATTAACGGGCCCTCAGACACCTACAAAATGCCTTAACTTGAACGGATGATATTGACCTTACACATGGTTAACGATTAGAGAACTACGAATCAATATATTATGAAAACCACACGAAATACAAAGACAAATACTTTACATTGAATTTCTACTGTCGAATGGCTTCAATCCTGCCTTTATTATATTGTCATTGCTAAGTAGTATGCGGAAATCTCTTAGCAGCATATGACAAACATTTACCTATCGCCATAGGCCAACTCTGAGACTGTTCATAGTTATTACAGCTTTCAGGTACTGGTAGCGCCATCTGGCGGAAACCAATGGTGTAGCGTTGCCGCTTAGAAGAGAGTGCGGCGTGAATGCGGCTTCGATTTATTTTGCTGGCGGTAGAATGTTAAATGGTCTTTGCCGCTTCATCTGCTTCGCCTTGCTGCAATATTGCAGAATTGCGAACAGTGTTTGATAAAAAAAATTCTACAAATATTTCCAAGACATTTATGATCTCCATTTCTAGATAAAAAAAAATTATATAGTGATCAAATGCTGATGCGCATGGTTCCACTACACTGGTTGCGAATAGGAAACTGCCAGAGCTGCGGCGGTATATGACCAGTTGTATTTATACATAAAGCGTTATTCAAAATTGTGACAATGTGTTCGGAAGCTACTGTAGCGGTCATAAAAACTAGGAGAGAAGTTGAACAGTTTGGAATAGCAGCTACGAAGGAAAATTTGTATCTGCTAGCCAATCGTTCTTTCGGCGAAAGGCTATAACTTTACTATCACGTTTCTCCCCACGTCTCAAATAGACAGCGTGCTTGTATTGTCAAGCGCAAGACATCCATGTCAAAGCAAAAAACGCATGATTTTTGCTAAGACATGGAAACAAATAAGCAGAAATTCAGAGCAATATCTTTGGTACATAAACTCATTCGAACTTAAATGATTAACCTTGCCCAGAAACAACGTAGCAGACTGTAAAGATAAAACGCTCTCTATATACAGAAAGACGACATACACTCTCATGTACTGATCATGCCGATCTATTTTGTTTACCCTTTGTTTGCTCGTCGACGCTGAGACAGCATGCGAAGAACTTTGCAGCAGATGGCAAAACATCAGAACCGTCCAGATGCAGAATCAGCACATCCGCTTAGTTAATAAATACCCCGCAAAAATATATGGATCTATACGACAGTTACTGAAATAATTGGCCATAAGGCACTTTATATATTTTTGTTCTAAGCTCTGCTAATAAGAATTCATGTATCAGTACCCATGCCCCGGCGCCCAGAGATTAACGAAGCAATGCATTGCCAACAGCGTCCACCGGTGAGTGCTTCTGTCAATGGGGCTCAAAGGTACAATTCAGCCGTCGTAAGCTCCTTGGCAGATTACGACGTTCCGCGATATCGATTACACCGTTTCTATATTTCGCTGTAGCTTCTTTGGGGATCGTTCGCAAGTTCGGGACGGCCTTCATGTTACGTCGGATACTTCAACTGCATGAAGCAGACAGATCGTTCGCCTTCAAGTAAATCAATGGAATTTGAACTGGCAGACGCCGGCTTCGTTTGTCTAGCAATATGCCCCACCTGATGCAACTACCATGTACGGTTGTGACTTCATCCTTTTGCCAAATGTTGGTCTGATCGTTGGGGCGTACGGGGCTTATGTGTAGTAGTATGTGTATATGTCGTAGACCCTTTTTTCTATCAATGTGGATTGCCACCGGTCTGTAAAAACATTGAGAAACGTTTCGGGTCGAGACTGCACGCAATACAATCTATCGTCGTCCTTCCTCAACTTCCTTTCGGTGTGCAATCTCATTCTTACTTTCCCACTTCGCAATCGTGTAATCCTATTTTTGGAATTCCTGGGTACTGGAAAAATTCCCGAATACCCGACGAGGATAGTACACTGACCACAACGATGCTGAAAAGTAAGTTGTCTTCTGTAGGAAGTATCAGATCCAAAGGGTGCAGTTCTTCAATAGGTGGCACATAGGTAGTACAAGAGCCCAGGGAGAACTAAGCCGCTTTATCTGGCTTCAATATTATTTACCTAGACATCCAGGGAAAGCCAATATAAAAAGAAGCTCCGCATTCAATTGAAGGTGAAGTACATATAAACTAGATATGTTTATTCCACCTGTAGACTAGCGGGTCTAAGCCACATTACAGGGCGATCAACCACGCGCATGAACTTGACCGACGGGTAGCCTGCATTCCGACCGCCTTTATCGAACCATCTCCATAGTCTACAAACAAAATGAAGGTTTTTAGCAAATAAAACCTTTTCTCAAGCAATCTTTTCTTTCAAAAGCTGCCCTCGTCAGCGCCCATCTAATTTTTCTTGGACCCACCGAGTCACCTAAGCTGTATCAAGCGTTCACAATAAGGCTGAAACAATACCTTTTAGCACCAATTATCGGAAAAGTTGCTTACGGGATTTACGGTTTTTGCGCAACGAATAATGATGATCGACGGCCTCTTTCTCTCTCTCTGATTACGTTTACAGCTAACGTCTCCGAGGGCTAGATAGATTTTGAACAAATAGTAAAAAAACTTTATATTTGATCTGCATGACGGAGCCCTCTCTCAGCGCATAGAAGTTTCATTGACCCGTGCGTAAGCAAAACCATTGCACTGCCGGACTGCTTTCCGGTGCCAAGGTCGAACATATTAGCTAATCATCATCGCACAGCATCTGGCCGGGTCAAGCTCGGTGGTCTGGTGCATTCGCGTGTTTATTGCGGTCGGAGGAGACACGTAGCTGCTCGGGTTCGATTCCGCCGTTGCACATTTATGGGGTCCGTCTTTCGAAGTCATGCAAAAGCGGTACAGTGGACGTTAAATGCTGGCTGGTGGTCAGTTCTAAAAATATTAGAGCATCTGGCCGGACAAGACAGTGTCACCGCGACTGCTTCTGGCAAGAGGCTTTTCCGAAAACGCGAAACCTCCCGTTTTCGGTCCGAAGTTCTTTCTCACTTCGGATACGTACTTCGAGTAATCTCGAGGAGATGTGGAAATAACATCAGAACGCTCGTCCCCCCCTCTGCCGGTGTTGTTCGAATTTGCAACCAGTGAATCGTCATGGCACGTACGACGCCATGGCAAACGGCCATTTTGCAGTCGGCCACCGCCGCGGCTCCTTCGAGACCTTGAGCAAACGCCGCAGAGGGAGAACCAGCGGTGGCGTTTTCGTGGCCAATTTTCGTGCAACTTCGGCATAAACTACGAGGAAGGCAATGCGTCTGCTAATCAACGACGTATTCTATCGGTGATGTCAGGACAGACAGTCAAGTTTTCACGACATACACCGTAGGGGTTATAATATTTTTAGGGCTGGCCATCAGCCAACATTTAACGTCCACGGTACCTCTTTTCGCATTACTTCGCAAAATAGACCAGTTCATAAATTGAAATTTGCAACGACAGGGAACGAACCCGTGAACCTACGCGTCTCCTCTGGTCGCAAGATTAACCCGAATGTGTCAGACTACCGAACCCGACATTCTGTGCAGGTTATAATCGACACGAACCTGATGAAATATTCCTCGAGTATGATGTGTCCTATATCGCTCCAATAAAGTCTTGGTCAGTGTTGATGGAACGTTTCCATATCACTACAGGACAGTCACTCTTCTCACGAAAACACAAATTTCTATATTAGTAACGTATCAGCAAGTCTTTAATGTTTGTACACGCCGAACAGGCAACAGCGATGTTAGCAGATGTCAGTGAATTGTGTTGTTTAAATAAATCATCATTTTAAGCCAGCGTTTTTAGCCCACGTACAACTGTTACGACTGCTCCAGGTTCACTGCAGCTTAACCCCGGTGAGAAACAAGGATATCTGCGTTTCCTCTCAAATATTCCTCTATATGGTGACGCATAAACGCTCATACGGTTTAGGCTTCGCCACAATGTACATGCACAAACTGCGTACTGCATCCACGCTACAATCTAACGATTATACATGGAACTTTCCAACATTTTCTCGATTGAGAAAAGCCTTCCTTAGTCGTGGATGGCTCTCGACGCGAGCACCCTCTCTGATAAGAGAGCGCTTCATCTTTTCTCTTTCGCCTTGCATCCACCCCTATAGCTCATATCAGCTTATTTTGTGGACGGCGCAGAGTTTCGCATAGCAAAAGTCTAGGCTTGTTGAGTGGTGTTGCCTTTGTTGGCGCTATTGGCGTTAACAAACTCCAACGTTCACGTTTTTTTTTCTGTACCGTTTTCGGCTGAAGCCGCGCACGGTTTCTTCCTCAGACCGCATCGTAAACGTCATGCGTCTACGTCGTCTCAGGCTGTCATCGTCCATCGATTCATTTGTGCTGTCGTGAATGGGCATTTCGACAAACAGCAGACATTGTCACAGACACCATCCGCATCACCTCGGTCATTACAATAATCATCAGCAAGATCGCCATTCTGAATTCATTCCGCCTTCGTTAATCTTCCCAAATATCGCAAGAACGTCAATCCTATCCCGTTCGTAGTATGATTCTGCCTTAACGTTATGTCTACCGACAGCCGTGCCCGTCAATCTAACGTTTCTTTCGGCGCTGTCACGAATGAGGTCCCCCAAGGCTACAGGAATCTCTTGTTCTGTCTCTCGCTAACTCTCTCGCAATATTAAAATCGCCAGCATGCACCTGTGAACGGTTGTACCTTCGCTCCTCAACGGTCGTCCGGCGTGTACGTTAACGCAGCCAAGAGGAACGCTCCGGCAAGTGCCATTGGTAAAGCGCTCACAGGCCCGTCGCGGCCTGTTAAACATGGAACGCCAACGGTTCGGTGACCGTTTTTCCGCGAGAGAGAAAGAAAAAGCAGGGGGATGACAACGCAGAGGCTAAGTGACGCGTGTGCTGACGCCCAGAAGTGTCCTCGCTGGATAGGTACGCGCACACACGCGGCAACATCGGCACACTTCTGGCAGACACGGTGGCGGGAAGAAATTTGTGCCGTGAAAGGAGGAATTTCGCCGCTTCAAAGTCCTCGGACTGCTCCGACGTGTGATCCTATGCATGATCGCGTCATAAAGAGTACTCAGACAGGTGAGGTTGAGTTTGCGCTGTACCGTGCCACTCAGATCTAGTAGAACCACAACGATGTTTCACCTCTTATTTGCGGGATATATTCAAGAAGAGTAAGAACATTCGGAAAGTATTGTTCTTCAAGGACGTATGGTTCTTCATAGGACCACTGCTCCTTCAGATCCTTCACCGGCGTGGTCGGCCTGCTCTGCAATCGAGCAATGTCCATATCGATACTTTTTATGGCTGTGTGTCTATTTCTTTATCAGGCACTACGAAGAAAGCGCACAAAAAAAAACGATATAGGAAAAAGCAGCAGTCTACGAAACTAACCAGTTTTACTAGAACCGTCGTTTTTGTTAATCGTTTGCGTTTGCATCGTTTGTACGGTTAACATTTTGTGTCTTCATCGTTGCTACAAAGTAGCAAGTCAGTATGAATTATACCTCACTAGAGAGGTTAGGCGCTCACCGGCGTACCACATGGAGGAAGCAGCTCAGAAGCAGAAATAGCGAACGCAGAAAATTGCTAAGCCGATCACTTCGGCCTTTTTTGCGGTGCGGCAACAAATTGCCGTTGATTAGCGCCACGATGCCCTGGACGGAGGCATCTAACTAAGCAACGACGCCACGCTTGATCCCAATATGTAAATATACGACCATAAATATACCGAATATATAGATCCGACCGCTTCGTCTCATCGAGGAGACTGTTCACTTGGAAGAAGAGAAAAACACGCTAATATTAGTAAATTTTCTGCCGTTTCAGCCGCATGCACACACACACACACGTATGCACACAAACGGCACACACACACACACACACACACTCTCGTAATCGAACCGTCATAGCGCCCTCCCCAATTCCCCGGAGTCGCCACAACAGAAAAGGTGACCAATGGCAGATATGTTCGGCTAAGTCGCCGATTTTACTACCCGATCGCCAGCTGAGGGCTTTCAAGTGTGAACACTTCGACATCGAAGCTGACGTTTGTCGTTCGCTAGAACCAGAGAATGAGGAAGGGAATAATCCCTGCTACAGAATAAACACTGGCAGGTGCTGGCCGGACCGGTCCTGAGCGCCGTGAGCGGCGTGGGACCCAAAGCCGCCACCGGGTGGCGGCTTTGGGTGTGAGAGTCTCTGGGCCGTTTAGTCGGGAAAAGTGCGGGCCAAACAGAGTCGAGCTGAAGGTTCGACGCCCCTGATGAGGTGTGCGGGACTAGGTAGAAGTCCCTTTAAATGTCCCGATTGGTGAGACCAATCGGTGTGAAGTCGAAGCGTTTAGAAACGTTAGTGCTGACCGGAAGCTCTTTAACCCTGAGAAATGTCGCTCGGGCGAAATTGGAAATGAAGAATTGCCGGGATAGAGCATCCCGAAAGTCAAATACGGTTTTAAGCAATACGTTTCTTGTTTTTTCGTCTTCTTAGGTTAGGTTCCGTTGTGTAGACGATGTCGAAGCAATCGGTTATATGCTTGTCCAAAGCGTGCAAAAAGTGCTAGTCCAAAGCTAACTTTATATGAAGACCTCGGCTTTGGAATTCACAAGGGCCTAATTGCATTTGCCAATATCCATATATATATATATATATATATATATATATATATATATATG
>MNPL01018191.1:513-20470 GCA_002081605.1 Tropilaelaps mercedesae | reverse complement strand
GTATATATATATATATATATATATATAATATATATATATATATACATGGCGCTGAAGCACAAAAATTTCTTACGATACTGGCTCTATGGATGGGTATTTTTATGTGGAAAATATTTCCCATAGGCAAAGAATATTGTCGTACCATTTTTACAATACCAAAAAATATTCTTAATGCCTCAGCATGACATATGTGTATCCTAATCGTGTTAAATTATTTAAACTCGTTATGACTCTAGAAAACGTATGTAGATGTACCGATCGATACGTCGTATTCAAAAGCTCCATTTTCATTCTATTAGATAGCAATTCGCGTCGTATGCTACCACTACGTTATAACTAAAGAAACTAGAATATTATTTGGTGGTATCTAAACAGTCAAATTAATTAATTGCAGAGAATATAGAAACTGTATTGCCTTTGTTTTGAGTCAGTCATGTCTGACGGGAGTCCGCGTTCAGAAGGAGAATGTCATCTATGAGCATTTTATCACAACAGATGATACACATTAGCAAGAAAGATAGCCTAGCGTCTCAGTTAGGTTTACGCCTCATAATTATGTAAATAGGGCATTATTTGTTTACTTCAAGAAAACGATCCTATCAACCAATGCAGAGACGCTGTTACCGCCCTCTCTTTCCCGACTTGAAATCTGCTACATTTTAAGTAACAAACTCCCTTAGCTAGCACTCTGCAGTTAGCATTGCGTGGAGCGGAGGCGTATAGTAGCGGCTGTGTTATTACAGTGAGCAGGTTTTTACGTTGCATCACTCCGACCTTTTAGTCGTTGCCTTCCCTTTGCCCTTGTTACGCCTTCTTTCAGGCTATTCGCCTCTGATCGTCGCAGATCGGCGGCGCCTCTGCGAAAATGCCTGTGGTGGGTCGGCTGTCTTGTCGAAGAAGACATCGCCTTCAATAAGAGTAGAAGTGGGGGGCTGAAGGGGTATCCGTTTCATCGTACGTTGCCTATGTTCGTAGTGCAATACATCTCACTAGGGGAACACGGTACCCCTGTATTCTGGCTGACGTCTCTCACGATTGCTCGTTCGCGCGTGTTCTTCCTTGAACCACGAAGCATCCTTTGTCCTTTTGCTTAATGTCTTTCACTGCCTTGCCCTTGGTCTTCGCATTCGCCCCTTTATCTTCTTCTTCATCCTTTTTCATGGCGCTCTTCCCAGAGCTCATCTGCTGCCCAGCTTTGTCTTTTTCGTCTCCTGCTTTCCCTTAGTCTTCCTCTTTTCGCCTTCGTTCAAGACAACTATGACGTAATGAGAGAGGCGCGAGAGGCTGGTTGTCGCTGCAGCAAAATAATTTCCTCGGCCCTGTCTTTCTCGTTGACTTATTATTATTCCTTAAAATCTTTCCACGCTTGACGAATCTTCTTTCGCTCTCATCTTTGAGCGAGGGGAGTGTCTGAGTCGGTTGAAACCCCTTCTGCTGTTGGATCGTGGCCATCGTCTGTTTCCCAGCCCTACGATGACACCCTCCTTTCTCAGGAGCGTTTCTGCTTCACTATCAAGGACTGATACAAGGACTCCAGTGAAGCGGCGTACGCAGGAACGACGTAAGCGGGAGGTTCGCTCTAGGATAGGTTGAGCTGAAGGGAAAGATTGCTTCTTCGTCACATTGGCAAGCTGTCAGCAGACGGAGCTGTAGAGTGAGGCAAGCAGAGAACGAGGTAAACGAGTAGAAGATAGCGGCACAGAAAAGTTTCTGACTCCTGATAGTGAATACGATCTCCTGGAAATGACTGCCCGTATCATGAGTGCTTCCAACGGAGACGAATAACGTTGGTGGCCGGTTAGATGTCCCAGTCATGTCTCACTTTGATGACAGCCCACAAGACAATCCTCTTTTAACAAAGCTGTACTAAGCTTGACACGACAGTTCTCAATATACGCGCGTCATTGATAGGTGTGATTGCCTTGACTGTGCTCAAGTCGTAATATGGAAAACGCGAAATCGGGGAAACGTACTTTATGGGTCCAATATGGGTTGATCCCTTACCTTAGTACCATAGTCTTTAAAACCTCCGATTATAATGTAAGGTATTATAGCTGATAGTTAAATCTAGTCCCAAGGATTGTTAGCCGATTTTAAACTGTTAACTCTATTAATGTGATTTTGTGCTTCGAAGGGCACTATCTAGAAGCGAATCACTTAGTTATTATTTGCCAAGGGTGTTCCCTACATTCTGCGAGAGGCTTTACTGCAAGAGAATAGTTTTTGCTAATGTAAAAGGCACTCAACCTTGACGGACGTGTTCAAAGTGAAGGTAAGGTGCCCTCTCAAGAGCAATGCCACAGTAGCAATATACAATTCCCGCACAAGCACGCGTTTGTTCTGGTCAACAAATAACTCGAAATCATTATTCAGTAAATAAGGGATCGACAGTGGTATGGCCACTGCACAATGCGGGCACCTTTACGCTGGATAGGTACAAAAATTTTCAAAAAAATACAAAAAAAATCGCAAATATTCCGCACGGCGTACTACCTGCTAATCAGCATTACTCCGCTAGTATTTTCTGCATATCTTTTGTTTTATTCTATGAATAGTGCAATAATACTCTATTTCTAAATACAAAGTGCTTTAAATCCACGGACTATTCTATTCCAGCTATCTTCACTCGTGTAAATTCCATCCGACTAGCGTTGTTCACTTATTGGGTTCCCTGTACGAGTGGAAATGAAGCCGAAGCACATGGTTCGAGCGTGAGCAAGCAGACAGCAATAAAAAGGGGTAACCGATTTGGAAAACTATTCCATCCGGAACTGCGGCTTCTAACTCTGAATCCTCCTCCAATCTATCCGGAGTTTACTCACCCGTTATGAGGAGAAACGCCGAGTCTCAACCTTGGACTGTGCTTGGGCAGTTGCTCGACCTGCACAAGCAAAGGATGCAGGAAAAGGAAGTTGCACTGAGCGTTGGAGGAACATCATTTGAAAGCTCTACCGACCTGAGCTCGTCTTTGGTACCTCTGCGGGATAATGAAGTTGTTGGGCATACATGTCTGGACGTTCTCTCATTTTTTAGGAAATTGTGAATTGCGGTTCAAATCCGAAACAGGCATTTTTAGTGCTTCGAAATTGAGGGAAAAGTATTTGTTCAACGTCTATTGCTCTTACTGCTACTACTTTTATTTTGTTTTTAAACGATTTTTTGGTTTTTTCAGATATAATTTAGTTTATGTTTCTTGTTACTACTTTTAGCACGGGACGCCACGCCTAGCTTTAATTTTCTTATTCTTTCACCTGGGCTTGGCTTTCAATGTCTCTACAGCTTTCAGCCTTGAGAAAAACTGACGCTTATTTAAGTAAGAACAAAGACGTAAGTTATAAGCAAAATTACAATTTTTTATATACAAGTCTAGTGGACATATCTGTACACTGTGAGTACAAAGACGATATGACTACAATACTATCTTCCGCCGCCTCTTATTAGATCACAATTAGCGTGTATTTTGCGTGAGATGAATAAAAGCATTTTGTCCCATAAAAGCGGGCTGAATAGGTCACTGGTTTGTAACCTGTTCGCCGGTATTCCTGTTGTCTGAACCATCTAATGAGAAACTTCTGTTGATCTCTTTTGCATCCCACGAGACAGCGCCGATGTTCTTTTTCAACAGGTCAGACCAAAACTGTAGTACTTTTCCATCTGTAACTTAATTTTCTTTATTTATGGTACAATCGCATAACAAAGCAATGGCGCGAAAGATACCAAATATTTGCTGGAGCACCCGTTGCAATCCCCAACCGAGGAAAGCGCCCGTAGACGTTATCACGACGATACGCAGCGACTGGCCTCTTAAGCGCTAACATCCGGCCCATCTATGTTACAAGCGTCTATGTTACGGAGAAAACTTCCTTGGCAGCCATTGCACCTCAGCGTTGTACAAGCATCTGGTACGCTATCTATGTATGTCTATGGTTGCTACCTGCTTGCACGTTTCCGACCCACCCCACCTCGTGCGAGCATACTTACCGACGATATTGGCTAGCGAGTCATACACACGTATCAGTGGCGCTCAGCATGCACCTGACCGTAGAGCCAGTTACAGCGACAGTACATTGTACCTAAGTTACAACTTATTCACAGGTAAACCATTCATTCAAAGGGCTGTACCAACAGCAGTAACAGCTCTTGCAGACACATCCAGTGGGCAACTGGCTTTGTAGATCGGGACGTGACTGGGGACGCTAACAAGCAAGTGAGCGCCCTCACGTTAGATTGACTGGGCCCTCGCTATAATATACACACGTGGCAGGAGTAAGATGAATGAACCAGCCAGCCAGCGATGGCCAGCCAGACGTACGCTTAGCCGGTTCAGCGCATAATGTTGTAAAAAAAGCAATCATGTGCGCGTTCCTTTTTTTTGCACTGCTTCTGTCTTAGGCCATCTGTCGTATTCTGTACCTCTATATGCCTGGAAGAAAAGGAGGGGTTGAGGAAACAAATAAAGCGCCGGTGTTTGTGCCACACTTGCTGTGATTTTTTTCAAGTAAGCGTTTTTTGATATGACTGCTTAGCATCGACAGATTGAGCTCAGTTGACCAACACATGTAAGTCGGTCTTTTCAAGGCGTCTGAATGCGATGTTCTTGCCATTAAGAGTTGTGTAGAAATAGAAGACGACGGTTCCTGCCACCGTCTATTTTTATTAGCGACGATTGAGTGTCCCTTCTCGCGATAATGTTACGTAGCTGCTGAATTAATGAGGGCCTTTTTAAACTGCATGTAATACATTTTACATAATTAAGTTGGCGCACGCTTTAGATAACAAGTATAAATCTATGCCACTTTCAAATATAAACTTTTCTTATGCTTAAAAGAATTATATTTGGTGAGAAATCCCAACCGCACCATTCTGAGACTTTCTAGGCATGTTCAGGAAAACGTTTGCCCGCCTATTAGTGACCGTTGTTGGCGCTGAAAGGGTGTCTCAGCTAACGTGGATGTCTTCTTCAAATTTCGTGATGTCTAAAACGCTCCTCACAAGCCTCGGAGAGATTCTAGTGGGAGTAGTTGCTAACCCGTACTGAATATATTTTATTAAGGCTGGCTTCAAGAGGTTGTGTTCACACTTCGTACCTAAGTAGTGTGGACGATGTGACGAAGGCAGAACATGGTTTGCCCAACGATGCGGTGTTGCCAAACGGATGTAAGCGAGCAGTGTCGTCTTATTAGCGATGAGTAGCCCGAGGCAAACCATAAAGCACGTGGCGTTCGCGAAGATAACATGTTCGTGCACCTGCTGCAGGCGTGATGCGGCCATTGCATAGGGGATGCTGGTCCCTCTACAGTCTAACATCTTCGGCTCATGAGGAATACGGTCTCATAAGACAAACGAGTAGCGTATATAGTAGGTAGGATATAGTCAGCGAGATGAGTTTTGACCTTTTTAGCTGCTGAGCTACTGGCTGGCGGGTTGGTGTTATAGTACAAGAGTGTCCTGTAAACTCCTACATGCTACCGTAAAATGGTACTGTAGTGTAATGCAGATGTATTTTATTTATTAAATTTCTCATATTCTAGTCATTGTTTGCTTCGGCGCTAATGCAACAATAATTCTCATTAACCTTCGAATTATGAACTATAAATTAATATTGATTCTCGAATAGGCGACTCTTGGCGCTACAATCAAAATCACGCGTAATCTTAAGATTACGAATGCAAAACGACTTGACCTGATATCGAGAGAGACTATTTTTATTATGTTTATTACTGCTTCTCTCGGTATTTCGTATCTAAAGGCGAAGGCTTTACTTCATTAGACTGCCATTTGTTTAAGCTCTGTCGTCAAAGTGTAAACATTTGCTGGCGCATTCTACTGACGATCTAAACTTCTCGACATTGTTCAGGCTCTCGAGAAACCTTATAACAATTCAAGATATGCTTCGTATAATGGACGTGTAAAATTCCCGGACACATAAAGGTGCGTACAAAGATAATGGTTCTGACAGCTTAGTATTGTTACCAGTTTGCTACATTCCATGGCAAACATGCAGCAGCCAGGATCAGGACAATCTTAGCTGCTACCGTCTTCTATGGTACCGAAGCTGCAGCACCTAGGCTTATCCCGATTCTGGCTATGGAATGCTAAAGAGGACGTTCTTGCCGACAGCAAGCGGCATTTCTCGATTTCACTCGTCTCTGTCGCTAGTTTCTACCAGTCAGCTTATCCATCTCAACCGGTTCTCAATGTGGCTGTCTTCCTCAGCACGAAAAAAGAAGCTTTGACCCTTAGCCTCGTATCTTTTATTATGGTGGGCTGAGAAGCTACGTGATTTTGCAATAAATAAGCGTGGCACGCTAATGGCCATGACACAATTGAATCTGAAGGGAGCATTCCTGATCCGTTCTTAAGGGTGGTTTCGCCGATAACGCTTCTCTCGTTTTCGTTTTTCGTCAGCGCACGAATAAAGGTAGAGATCATCGCTAATATTCTGAAGTATACGCATTTATTTTGCTGATTCGAACAGGAATTTTTCTCTGTGTTTGAAACCTCCGCTTTAATCATCATTATAGAAAGCTCCTCTCGCTAAACGCCTTTAGATATCTAAAGGCAGATAAGAAAAAATTGGAAAGCAAAAAGATGAGATGAAGGATACAAAGTATACTTGGCGACGCTTTTAGAATAATCCATTTTTCTTGTTATCAATATATAATACTACCACGTTTTAAATTTATCTCTATAATAACCACTTTCGTTGAGCTTTTTAGGACTTTTGTATATATGCAAATGCGCAAATATTGCATAAATTCAATTAGCGGTCGTTTGCAAACAATGATATGCTTGTACATCCTATTGGCGTAACAAAATAGACTAAGCCTGTAAAAATTATTTACCAGAATCTTCAGTATAAGGAACTGTAGATACGTACAAATAAAAATTCCTCCTTAACCGTACTACGTCAAATGAAATTTGCTAGTGTTAAGAGCCTTGGCGAGAAAGAAGTACCAAGAAGCAACGGATTGATATATTGATTATGCGCCTGAAGTTTATATATTATCATCTTGGGCGCCAAACTTCACCAGCTATCACTATAGCTATCAGACCAGCCCACACCTGCATAGATTATTGAAGGGCGATACAGGAAAAGGGCATTCATCAACCCCTTTACGGTATATGAGAACCTTGATCACGGTGACACAACGTCCTCAAATGCATTGATGCCCCATAATTGACACGCCTTATTAATTCCCAGCACGAGTAAGCTGCACCACCGCCCCCACGAAGAAACTCCTACAGGTACCAACGCCGTCACTTCCGCTTTATTTGTGGCCTTCGGCGAACACTGTCCGATGGAGGACAGGGGAAACCTTCAATGTTCAGAAAGGTTACCGTGTACAACGTACGCAAGAGCACCCCCACGTAATATCGACTCTTCGACCCATGCCAGCGCTACGCGTAACTCCACCGGTTTTGATTGCCTGACACCGCACAAAGACATAACCAGCTAGTATCTTAATATATTTTGTTTTCAGCACCTCCTTTATTTCTTCTTACTGTTCCTTAACCGTTTGCCTACTCGCTCTGTCTCTAGGGTTCGTTGCCTTGCCAATGCCACCGTCCGTGTCTCTCTCGAAGTTAGGTGAGGGCAGTCGGTCGACAGTTCGACTTCCCTAAGCTATTGCGGTCATCGCAACGCTTAGCCGAGAAGTTACCACAGACTGAAGGTGCAGCCGGCTTTCGTCCCCTCATATTGGCTGGCATTGATCCGCCTGATGGTTGGAACCGTGCCGATAGCCTCAGGCAGTCGAACTTCGTTGCATCCTGGTTCCTCGTTGGCGATGAGACATGGCGAACGAGAAGAGGGTCCCTGGCTTGTCTCTGGCTTGCCATTCGCACGACCGTGTTTCGTAGCCATACGTTGGGTGAACACGTGTGCGAACTCGTTGAACTCAAAGGCGCAGGCATAGTATCGAGAAAGAGAGCCCGAAGCGTTTGGAGCCGACCACAATAGTGACCACTTACAATAGGGAGCTAGAGCAGAATAGAAATAACGAGGGCAGAAACTATTAGTGTATCTATCTGCGGTGGACACACTGGATAAAGAGCAGAATAGAGGCGTAATGACACTCATCGTAGCCTGGTATCGACGCGTAAACATTCAAAGCCCCTAGCCCGTTTCGATGCGGCAGTTTCTTCCACTCGAAGGCTCGAAAACGTCCCTAGTCGACGCCTTCGCTAGTGCGTGTACCGGCTTGGGAATCAAAGGTGTCGGTGAGCAGCAGCAGAAATTGGTGGAGAGACAGGAGATTTCAAATAGGACGAACGCAGAACAGCATTGCGGGCCAGCTATGCTAGATTCAACGAGGCTTGGTAACTGTGTATACGGCAGAGGCAGTGGTTGTGAGAACAGAGTGGGGACATATTGGCTCTCTGGTTCGTTCAAGGCATGACAGAAACCGGGCTACTCCTCTCAACTGCTGTTACGACGTTGGTGGTAGCTATTTCTACAACTGCTGCCGTTTCGGAAGATTGCTCTGCCCGCTGCCGATATAGAGCGTATTAGCGAGCTGCTATTAGTTAGGGCGAGGCCGAGGACGAATAGAGGAAGTTGAGACACATACATACATACCTTTATATCTGTGCTCGCTCATACAGGTGCCCATAACGCTGTACATGCGCTAAACGAACAAGAGCTTGTCTTAGGTTTGAAACGAACCGGCCTGCTTCAGGCAAACATATAGCGCGTTATATGTTCATGTATTGTTAAATATAATGCTAGTACATTATTATAATATAATGCGCTACTCGAGGTTTCTTCAGTGTTGTGTTCACATCACGGGTTATAGATCGGGCAAGAACACAAGCGCAACGAAAAGACCCACTAAAAAAGCACTGAAAAAACAGTGTATATACAGGTATAGGCATATTGGCCTATATGTGTTTAGCTCAGGTTACCTTGAGCAAGATTTAGCTTGAAATACATGCGTTGATAAACGGCATCATGGCCCAACTGCTGCCTTTGTCTTGTAAATTACTCCTTTCCATTCTCTGAGATCTGGCCAGAGAGCTGAGGTGGGTGGTCTTCTAATGCGAGAACACGTCCTTCCTCGCTCGCTTGAACCTCGACATTTATTTGAGCCGTTTTTCGTAATTTTGGGTTCAGTTCTCCGGGATGTTTACTGTCAGCTCTTACTCCCGAGCGCACTTTATTAATTCAATTTCTTCAGTTGGTGAAAAAAATCCGCCAGATTACTTTCAAGCGCCGGCTAACAGAGGTTCTAATGCTCAACGCTTACGCCACTATTGTAGCTGTACGGAGCTGTTAGTAACAGAGCGTGCAATTTCGCCGATTGTTTTGTGTACTCACTGTTAACAGCAGCAAATGATACACGTTTATTTTTATATTTTTTCCCAATCTATCAGTGATCCCTGCATCGTTTCCTCAAGTTTACCTTCATATGGTGCAAGGCTTATCGGTTTTACCCACATTTATTTGCTCATTGTAAATTAAATAACGATGTAGTTATAACGTTTATGTGACGTAGTAATTCAGAACTGTTTCGCGCCTGCTTCTCAATCGTACCAGACAAAGATGCTATTTGGGCCAAAGATGCACAGATTTCCTCGGACTTGGACTGCTTCGTATGTTGTGGGCAGAGACTGCCAAGTCCCTTGGTGGCCTTCACTGGCGAATGTAGCTCCACACAGCTGCATTCACCAACTACTAGTTCATCGGAGAAAAGGAGAGATGTGCAATACGCAAGAGGATTGTGTTTGCAGGGCTTTGCCTGCCGGTGCGCGCCTGCTACGTATTGTGCTGAGCACGCAATCCACAGGACCGGCTGACTGGCGTCCTATTCGGCGGTGCTGCGTTGCGAAAAATCCACCGGCCGTCTTCTACTGTGATTCCATCGAGCTCGGAGCTTTCAAGTTGTCCTTCCGCTAGATTCTCTGTAGTCTGTAGTGCGAACGTATAACGTCGCCGACACATAGCTGGCATACAAACACACACACACACACTGTTTACCAAGCAGTTTGCAATTTCGTGTATTGTGCGTGGATAAGATTACATACTTGAGCCAGCGCTTGCGGCCAGTACTCTTCCGACCTGATCCAAGAAACGTATACGCCTCGACAGGGCAGCGAGGGAGCCGAGAAGCAGCTGCTGTAGCATTCCACCCGATACAATGGTCGTCCAACAAGTTTGAATGTGGCGCCCGATGGCTTTTTTCTTTAGCGATAAAGAGAGAAAGAAAAAGATGACAGATAGGCAGCAATACTGGTCTGTGCTTTGACAATAGTAACGCTGTCGTATCCATTACGGCATCACCAATTAACGTTGCGTCAGAGTCGAGGTGGCCGATAGCCGGTCCAGGCCGAGCTTCCGTAATGCTCTTGAACGGTCTACCTAAGAAGAAGTTAGAAGGCCGCGGCCATCACGCTTTCTGTCCGCCACTTGGGCTTAATCCATTAAATGGACGTACGTCACAATGATGGACACTACACAGAAGCGCCAGAGTGTCTTCCGACCAGCATCTCGTCACTGAAATTTTGCAGTACGGCTGCTCATTTTGTACAACAGAACTTCCTCCTTGAAGAATCCAAAAGGGGCATTTAGGCCTGGCATTCATCTGTTTCACACTGAATTTTCAATGCAGCTAGGTAGATAGATTTCCATATACCCTGCGATGCAGAAGGACAAGTAATGCGTAGTGGTCGCCATGCAACAGGGAAGCGCATGGCAGAGAAGAAAAAGTAGAGTACTCTATGCAAAACTGGAGGCGATCCGAGGCGGACTATGACGAGCTGGGGTTGGCACAACTCGAAGTGAATAATGCGGGCGATAGATATGAAACACAAACCACAAGAACGATTTCATTTTCGTTTCGATTGGTTTGTCCTTAATGAAGTTTTTTTTATTTTTGAAGAGTATAAATAGAGTATAAAATATAAATATAGCTGGTATTTTATCCGGTCGCTAGATAAAACAACCATCAGGAGAAACCAATCTACAAGTATCATATGTACTATATATATATATATATATGGAAGCAGCTGCTGCTGAAAGAAACGCTGCAGGACGACACACTTGTACAGTTCATGGTTAATCTTGTATAATAGAAAAGGTTTATTTCATTTTTTCACGGTATATTGTTTGTAAAATCTGCGAATCTGTGCAATATGTCGGACAGAAACTTCTCTGCCGTCTTTTCTGTTAATATTTTCAACCTCAATTCTTGCTAAAGTGGTTGCCCATCGCTATATGCTCAATCAGACTATCCCTGGCTGCGAGATCAGCTACAAAAAACATTTACTTTCTTGGCTCAGATATTTCTCACCCAGTAGATAGCTTCAGAATCTAGAAGGAAGAAACTAGTGACTTAGACGGGCGGTTCTAGGTTTGCGGCGTAACCCCATTTCGAGCGTAAGTCCACTTTTAGGGATTCTTTTCCTTTTGAAAATTTCTCATTCACCCTCTGCTCGACCTTTGCTGCCCGGAAGTGGATGAAACTTTGGCCTGTGCGACTTCATGGCTCTTTTCTCACAACGTCAACACAAATTTGCTTGAGGAGTTCTGTCGGGAAGCTGCAAGCGTAGCGGATGTGTTTCGAAGAATTGCCGTTCCTACTCCATCCATAGATAGCAGGGGCTAACGAAAAGGATCGAAGCATACAATTCGGAGTATGTTGGACTCAGCTGCGGTCGCCAATGAGTAACAGCAGAAAATTCAACCACTTATTTCTTTTATGGGCCGTACTTTCGTCTTCTTCAGAATCTCGTCTCAGTATTGTCTAACCGCGGAATAAATCGACCAAAAGTGACTATTTTGAAAGAACGCAAATACGCCACGTGAGTATTGCACTGCATGGATGGCGTGATCATCAAACAGGGAATGGAAAAGATGCGAAATGCACAGAGAAAAAGTATTTTGATGACGGCGGGACTCAGCCGGAATCTCAATCAGTCTTTGTTTGAGAGGCGAATAAACGCAAGATGCAGTAGTATCAAGATGGCGCCTGGAAGGTGCAGGTTAAAAACAGATTTTCGACATGGTTTCATTTGGGTTTTTTGAGCGGTTTATGAAAGAATAGTGAAGACCAGGAAGAATGGAAACCGGAACTGTACTTACACTGTGCCTCGACTATCGTTACATGCGAAAATGAGAACCGCAATGTGGCATGATGAAGACAGTTGTACGACTTTCCTATTAAACGAGCCTTGATAGCCCATCACGACTCTACAACTAAAGACCCTGCCTGTTGCACCGTAGTTCGTACACTAAAGATGGTTAATTAGTGAATAGGTTTTTTTGTTAGATCCAAGCTCTGTGGCACGGTGCATTCACGTGCATTTGTTTTACGAAGTTGCGAAAAGCGGAACCGTGAACGTTCAGTGTTGGCCTCTGGTCAGCTCTAAAAAAATATAGATCCAAGCAAGACGTTCTGAGGGTCATTTTTCTTATATATCTATAAGCGAGCTATGCATTAAAGTTAAAACTTCGGTTGAAACCAGTGGTTAGATTCAAATTCTTATGTATAATAGAAAGAATAAGCGTCATACGCATAATTACTTCAAATAGTAAGCTCCACTACTTTAAAGGTTAGCTTCCAAACATTACAAACCGGAAAATTATGTCTTCGATATTGAGTGGCGACTCCATTCATTGTTTTTCTATCGTATTGATCGGGAAATGTTGTAATATTACTTTAAATATTTAAGTCTACTCGGCTCAACTTCGGATAATTGTGGGGGGCAGTTGACTACGAAGAGGCTTTTGCTATTCTTGGCTCAGGTGATGGATCACACTATGGAATGATGAATCACACCCTCACACTCACGTAGGCTTCTCATGGACTTGTATTTAGCTCTTCGTCATCAAAATATGGCGACGCTGGACCCAACTATTTTCTTATTTCGGCTGTCTTCCGTCTGAATTTCTATCGGCCAATTTGCGCCGACTCTGTTTTGAGACTACTTTGGTATTTCAAATAACTCTCAGTATGATTTGAAAAAACCAGAGGTTTAACGTAGAGTCTTTGATGACGTTGACCTTAAAGGGATACGATACATATATCTTTAATCGTTTATAAATAGATGCATTATCAGACTACACTGTGTACTACCATGAAAAAATGTTGGACGTTGGAAATTAAAGGGTCTACTTCAAATTATTTGCTTTTAATAGGCTTTTAACAGATCTACATATGAACCCTCAAAACGAGTATATATACCGACTCAATTTTGTCCGCTAGGTAGTGTTTTTTTAGAATTAACCATCTTTTCTATCCTTGGGCACGTTGAATTTATAGAGGAAAATTAGGCCAGGAGCCTGCAACTGATAGATGTCGGCGCGAGAATGTCCGAGCTGAACGATGTTCTGGGTCATTCTACGGCAGAGACGATTCACACGGTTTTTCTCGATGATCCTTCGTCGCCCCACTGCCCTATGACATCTTCCTTTACCTTCGTGATTTTGCTGACCGTTCGCGGCCACTCTTCGTTTTCTGCCTCCTCCTTGGCATGCCGTAGGAAAAAATGCACCCGGAAATTGAACATTGGGGCTGAGATCTTCGTCAGCATGAAAGAGATTGTGTGCGCGCTATTTTCCTCTACGAATACATTTACTCCGCCGTAGATACGTCGGAGGAAAGGCTTTGTTTGCTATGAACCTGTCTTAGATAAGGAGGTTCAGCTTATTATTAGCTAACATGACTATGACATTGAACATCTGGACGCTAGACGCCATGAGTTAATTAAGAACGGCCACAGTTCATTCAGCAATAATTTTCCATATGAACTTCAACTGGCTCACTGATGCGAGGCAATTGCCTGCCTTATTCCGCAAATAGCTTGAGGAGAGAGAGAGAGAAAGACCGTTCAAGATTAACTCAAATGTAACGTAAGCCCCACATTGGCCTTTATCAAATGTAAGTTTCAAGAGAATTTAATGATCGGTTGCGACAACAGGTCATTTGTCTTCGAATTTTGGTTATTACTCTGCTTAGATCATCCGTGAAGCCACTGGCGCCAAGGGCATGTGAGGTTTGCGAATCGTTGTATCGGTCGAAGGTCTACCTACTAGATATCTGAAATGTCAAGGACTGACTGTAGAGCAAACAATACACTACTATAATGCTGGCCCATAGTACGTGTTTAGATACACCAATTAGTCTTGGAGTTTGCGTTTTATTCGTAAATAATATTGGAGCATGAAACAAGGTCTACCAAAAACGATTGTCTTATAATTAGAGTGGATCGAAAATAATGATATTAAATGAGATATAACTGATGCCAGTTGCATCTCATTTACTAGCTGCCAGTTTACACTATGAAAGTGAACGAAAGAAACTGGTGAAGTAAAATTGGCCCATTTTGGTCAGGCGGTCGGGGCACCTATATGCTCATGAAGACAAACGGCATTCGTATGCAAAGGCAAAAGTAGTTTAGTTAGTTACGCAAAAAAGTGGATATTTGACGGGATATACGTCAAACGTTTACGCTCTAGACAAGTTGATAAGCAATTTAGAAACTTTGTTTTCAAAATACTTGTACCGTAAGTTCGGTCTAGATAGGGTCTTTTTATCGATTTGTCCCAGTGTAACTGTCTACCATCTATTCTGGGCTAACCGTTTTGAAAATGACTATATTATGCTTTTGTTTTCTGCCACCTAGTAACCTCTAGTCGGCAGAATAATTATGCCGAAACGTATATAGTTAATGTGCAATCTATAATGCCCGCGGCAGCCGGCCAGTAGCGTTGGTTAGATCGATATGATCTGCTTGACGCAACAAAAAGGGTCTCTACTCGTTGCTACAGAACCGAGCATACAGAAACGGCAGCAGCATCTGGGGATCAAGTTTGCTCGGATGGATGGTGTGCGCGTACGTGGCGATCTAACATAACAGCCCTTCGAGGGCAAACGCTTGACGCCCGATGGCGGCAGCTGGACCGAGCTCGGTAGCGAGACGTTTTTACGTCAACCGTTGGTTCGCAGGCTAGATAGCGAACGGAGTTTTCAAGGAATACCACGTGGTCTTCGCGGCCTTTCCCTCGTCTTTTCTTGAAAAAAAAACAGGTGATTCGATGAGAGGCTGTCATCGAGGTAAACTTAGAGGGCTACAGAGTTGGAGCGGAGTTATGCGATAGCCATGTGAATACGCAGAAATGGATCGATCACATAGAAAATTGAAAAAGGTCAAACGGCAACATACGTGCTCATAAATACACGAAGTTAATGGTACCAATAATACTATATTTTAGCGGCAGAGATTCGTTTTATACATGTCGCATTGATGTGCTATACCTAGGTGTATTGGTCTATTACGTAACATTATGAGAATATATCTACACGTTTGACCGCGATGCATCTATTGGCATCTTGATTTTTTGGGTAAGATAAAATGAAAAGGCTGTGCTACGGTCCAATGGTCGGAAAGTTTTCGTTAGAGTTCTTTCAAAGTAATTCAAGACAATGCAAATTGACCTTTGATAGTTATTCGATGAGAGGCTAAAAAATGACTCCTCCGCACATGCTATTTGATTCGCTTGAACAGAGGAACAGCCCATTGGGGAGTTGCAGTCAATCAATCAGAAGAATGCTCTTGGATGGATTTCAGCTAGAAACGTTTTGAAGCGGTCGTCGTCAATATCACATAGTCTGTAAAGATAACCCTCACTCTGTAGCAACAACAGCCTCAGATGCAATGTTTGTCGTTCAAATGCCAGACCAAAAGGCTCAAACGATGTTATATACTGAGACAGTAAAGAAATTACAAAAACGTTATTTTTAGACGAAGTGTGTCGAATAATAAAGTACAGATCATGTACAAATAAAATTAATAAACGGCACATTATTAAAATGGACTGGCACATTCGCGCTGCATTGAAGTTCATATTTGGACTGTTTCACCTCGGAACACCAATACAAGAGTGAATATTACGTGGTCTTTGGGTGTGCGGCTAGGTTTCGGTGACTTCGCAAACAAATGAGTCCGGTCGAAGCACATACTTCACACCGTGCGCAAGAAAGGGGAACAGAGAGAAGGTGGAGTTAGAAAACTCTTGTCCTCTCTTCCTCCAATTTGCCCGTGTAGTCCAACAGTGTGCTCCTCGGCCTTGCTAGCCCAACCCGTTCTCTTTTCTGTCTCTACAAATTCTCTCAGAGAAGACAGAGCGGATAAGAGCAATCTTTAAAGAGGCGAAGATAACCCTGCAGCAAATACTCGTCTCCATGAAAAACCGTGCCCCCAGCGGCGATGAGGGAGCTCAACGAGTTTTTTCCACCGAGGACTCTAGTTCGTTATACTTTTTACTCTTTGGGGGTCTTCTTTGGGGCCTAGCTGTCTTAGTCTGGCGGTGTAACCAACCCAATGGTCAAAAGGTTTTTAAGGGCAAAACTGCAGTAATGATTGCACGAAGAATATGGCGACAGAGTGTTCTCTTTATCTTTGTGCGTTCAAACCAGCGAAATGTAAGGTACTGTTCCATTGCTTTAGCAACGTTTAAATTTGGGGAGAATTCAGAAATGTGACTAATTGTTGAGAGCGTGCATCTCCACACTACTGGTAGGTTACTAATAGGCGCAACCGTTACTATATGAAGCTAAATTTATGATTCAACCTCGATGAACGTTAGATGAGGCAATAACAGTGCAGATGAATGTTTGGTAAGAATTGGATAATGTCAAAATTGGCATTGCAAAATTTCAACGCTGGATACCTGCAACGCTACACCTGCAAACATCTATTTTATTTGATGTTACGATTGTGTAAGGTAACATAAAAATAATACCCTCACATCTTATTATTATCTCGTATTCACACTGTACTACATGCAGAGTAAACCTGGTAGACGAAAATTGCTTTTTTTGTTTCCACTAACGGTTGTTTTGTGTCTAACGGCTGTATCTAGTTTATCTAGTCTGGTAATCATTGTTTGTAAAAACGGATTAAGCTTTCCCAGAACATCATTGCAATGATTTCACAGCTTTCACTTCAGTTACACATACAAATTGTAATATGAACAATTTTTATGTGAAAGGCCCATTCCATCGGGTCGACGTGCTGCACTGAAATGCTTGGATTGTTTACATTTTATATGAAATAGAGGAAGTCGCTATGGAAAACACAATGTTGGAATAATAACTATCCTTTTATAAGTCTCTCGCGAGGGTCTCTAATGAACGTAGACATGAAAATCTGCTGATGACCAACGAATGTCTCTAACGAACGGAAGCTACGATAACCGGGGTTGTTTTCTATCAATTTGGTGTTTTATCTGCATCATAAGCTGTCAACATTTGCTAAGGTAGTATCAGTGCGGTTGTACCGTTTTAGGATTTGACATAGTTTTGATAGAAAGATGATGCGAAAAATATCGATCGCTCTAGTAGTGACGGGTATGAAAACGAAAACAACGCCAGCAAAAATTTCGTATTAACCTCTGTTTATATTGGTTGATTGATATTTGCTTGTTGAGTGTCCTTGAATGCAAACATGAGTAATATCATGGTTGTACGTCGCGTTCTTCATGTCCAATGAGTCTCTGAGCGCACTCCTTGGAACGAAACTTCCTGGATTACCGCTTTTTACTCATTTATTTGTTTGATAAATAAATAATTACCATCTTACAACAACCATCAGTTTTTCATATATAGTTATTATAGTTATTATTAGTGTTGTCAGTATGCTAAATTATAGCCCATACCGATTACTTGTCTGCACTTCGGGCTTTATAACCTTTCGTATATATCAGGGTATTTGGAAGACTCCTAATTATTATACGTTCATCGTCATTTGCTTTGAGACAGCCTTCCGCAAAAAGTTCTGTAGCAGTACTAAAATCAGTTTTAATTAGCAACATTATCTTTGCTATGTATTCAGGCTATACGAGTTTGTTACAAAATACTTTAAAAACTTGAAATATTTCTGAAAAAGCGTTTGCAAAGAATCAACTTATTTACAATATCCAAGCGCCAATTCAGAGCAGCATCCATCTCTGGTACAAGTAACGTTGTTTTTATTGTTATTATTCTCACCGTCTAAATTTAGCCTTTGTGAGAATGTCTGTCGATGGCCAGATGGCGAACACGGTTAGGTAAGCTCTCCCTATATTAAGAGGAGTTGGGAATAATAAGAGGGGTGTGGAGTACGTCAAACGGGCGTGACGCAACGCTCACGTTGTTGATAAATTTTTGTTAATGAAATTTTAATTTAACGTGCCTTTAATGGTGCCTTTAATGTTGATGGTTCTGCTTATGGGGGTGCAGCCGCTGCCTCAGCAACCTGACTAGTTCACCGGATGCCACTGCTGAACTAACGATGTCCGTATCTTCCTGAGGAGTCTCTCTGTTCATCCAACTTTTCTATTGTTGACGATGTGCAGCTGCTTTTAAAATGAGAAAATGAGAGAGAAGCAAAGATAGACTGATTAGTACGATTATTCGTTATCAGAAACCGGGCAACGTTAAACCGGGCAACGGGTCTATTGGCATTAAACAAGAATGAGTTTGTCCTTAAGCTATAGGCAACTCTACGTCATATACTGTTGGAGTCGCTTAGACTTTTCTGTTTGAAATAACTTTGCATATATCAATTATTGTATATAACTTCGCATATATTCAAGTTAGATGGCATGTACGTGATTTATATTTTTGAATAAATACACCTTTTTTAAATAAAGGGGATCATGAACATATTTCGGTGCTTTCAAAAATCCGTAAAGAGTATTGTGGTTAGCATATTTCACGTCGTTTTGTTGTAACGCTAGCTCAACAGCTTCGTTTTAAATAAAAAATCCATTACAATTTCTTTCATAAAATAACACAAAGACAGGTGTGTGCCTGTGTGTGCTATTTCAGTGACGTTTTGAAAGAACTGAAGTTTTATTCGTTATGAATTTCAGGAAAGTTTTATTTGAAACAATGTCCTCCTTGGGGTTCATATTCTTTATTCTTAATAATGTGCCTAGTTATTACGAGCCATTTAAAAATTTATGAATCAATTTAGGCTCATTTAGGGTTATGCGTATATGTCCTAAGCCACAGAAAGAAAAAAACAGATACGATCAATCCGATTGGGGTGAGAAGACTCTAGAACTGCTCAGGATGAAGCGAACCTTAAATGGCTGACGGCATAACCCGCCTATCTGCCCCCTCCATCCTTGTCCCATCTGTAGGGCACGCTTCGTTTAGCTGTTCATAAATTTGCCACACGTTTGTTAATAGCAGGATTAGCTAGTAATTTTGATGCAATTGAGGGTAATCCTCGACCGGTGGTCGTTTATTGCAACAATACGTCACAATACAGGATAATGACGCTTGGCATCGTACTGCCAGATGGAAGCGGAGGGTGAATGCGAGCCAAACCTTGGGGAGATCGCGAAGGAAGACCAGCCATACTATGTAAGGTGGTAAAAAGATTGGGGCACAGGACACGGACAAGTGGGCATCGGAAGGCACACGCACGGCTAGGGGTAACGTAAACGCAGTAGCGTATGCAATAGGCGCCACAGAGAGTAATATACGAGCAAGAAGACGACGAGGATGACAACAACGGTCAGAGCTACATGGGAAAAGCGAGGCCAAGATAGGAGACAATACAATGCAAGATAAATGCGCGGACGTGCTGTCGTAAGAATGCCAGCGCCTGTCGCTCTGTAGAACATCCTAACCGCCGAAACCCAAGGCGATAGTGGTTGACTGACTACTAGAGTGAATTGCGTGCCACTCTCTTCTAGACCAACGAACAAATACATGCACCTGTTCACTAGCATTGCGGTTCACCCCCTTCTTGCCTCAAATAGTTTTTAGCTAGATAGGCTTTATTTATGTATTTAGGGTGTGTATGGACGTTAAGGAGTATTGTGAACCGAATTCCCGACTATGCGCATGAACAATAAAGAAACCTAGAGAAAGGCAATACGAGACATGTGCGTTCTTCTAATATATACTCACATAATTAAAGAATATAAAATATTTTTTAAGATTGACCATCAGCCAACATC